>CAUYPK010047713.1:0-84148 GCA_963574355.1 Loris lydekkerianus
AAACGGTGGGGGCGCTGGACCCATATGCGGGAGGTAGGGGTTAAAAACCAACCCCCGCCCAAAAACCGCAAAAAAAAAAAAAAAAAAAAAAAAAGAAAAAGAATTTTCTTCCTGGCTGGGTCCAGATATCACAGACCCACATACACCTACCCCTCAAGTGGGAGCCAGAAGGAAAACTTAAGTCATGGAGAGGAAAGACCTCAACCCTTGAATCGGCCTTCTGGGTCTGGTACTAGTTTGGAGCAGGTCTCCAACCTTACTTTGCCCATCTGTAAAATGGGAAGTCGCCATTCCCTACCTCACACAGTGACATGAAGCACAAATGAAGAAAAAAATAATAAAAACTGTGGGACGAGAAGAGCAAGACGATATGGCGGTGACAAGAGCCCTGGGCCAGTACTCAGGTCTGGGGGCTGCCCCCACCAGGCCCTTTCCCTCACCTTCAAAAGAGGGAGTGGATTCAATTCTTGGCTTATAGGCCTGGCTGTGTGTCAGAATCACCTAGTGAACACTGCAACGACTCAGCTGTCCGTCTTCTTGAGGGTGCAGGGACCCAGCTTCTGGGAGCTGGAACAGATGTTTCACTAGATCTCTCTTGGGTCCTGCCTCTGGCCTGACTCGAGCAGGGGAAACGGATCCCAAGTTCTGGGGAAGACTGGGCCAGATGGGCAGGCCTCATCTGTTCCCTTACCCTCCCCAGCCAGGCTCCCAGGAGGCCCACGGGAAGCCTCTGGTACAGGTCAGGGCTTAGACAGCTGCCCAAACAGGTATGGACCCAGATTTAATTGGCCTCTTGGTTAAGCTTTCTAATCTCATTAAAGCTGCCTCCATCGTGCAGACCGAGGCTCTGAATTTAATAACAGAAGAGCACTGCCCTGCCCCACTGTAAGCTGATTAGGCTTGGAGAGGCCCGAGTCGGACCCCTCTCTGTACCACCACACTGTGCTGTCACAGGGAAGGCACACACTCAGACTCTAGTCGAGGGGCACAGTGACATGGGGGCAGGGAGGAAGGAAGTGTGGGGCAGTGGTCCTAGCAAGGGTGCAGAGCCAGACTTGTCTGTCCCAACCTGGGGAGCCAGTGTTATTCCCAAGACTTTCAATAAATACAAACCACAGAGTAATTTGATTTCCTATCTTATCAGTGTGTAATACCCAACTCCATCCACCCTAGGAGACAGTTGCCCTTATGGGCAGAGTTTAGAAGGCACAGCTAACTCCCCATGTTTTTTTCTTATAGCTTTCCACCCATCTACTTCATTAGCTGGGGAAAGGAGGTGGCAGAGGGGTGTGGTGTGGGGCTCCCGACTGCTGCTTTATGTCTTTGGAAGAGAAGACTCGAGTGCCTTGCTGCTCCTTCTTTCCCTGACTCTCCCACCCCTCCAAGAGAAGATACACCGCAGCCCTTCTCTGTTCCTGCTCCTGGACATCAGCTCTGACGTCATGGTCAGCGTATGCAAACAGCCCTGTGCAAATACATGTGGCCCACTTCTCCATCATCTTGCTTTCTCTAAATATATCCCAAGGAAATAACTTGGCAGTGGTGAGAAATTCTGCAGTGGCTCCCAAGTCACAAAAACAAAACACACGCTCTCTCTCTTCTGTTTAGGGTGCCACGCTGGGTGGAGGACGGTACGGAGACACAAATACGCACAGGCGACACCCCCTGGGGTCGGGTGGGGGTTCAGTCCTGCTGAGGGTTCATGCTTGGTTATTATTAGTATTTAATAGGGAAGACAGTATTTTAGAAAGGAGAGGACTCCATGCAGGTCCCAGCCTGGGCTAGCACAGATGCTCTGTCCAAGGAAGATGTTAAGGGGGCACGCCTAGCCAAGTGCACACACACCCATCCCCACACCCTCTGGGATGCACTTAAGACACTGGCATTTTCCACTCTACTTGCCAAGAGTGGAGCCACCCTGCCCTGTGTGCTTGATCTTCAGTCCCTGGAAACAAAGGCGGCAGTCACAGGGGTGTGCTAGCACATCTAGGCACTGGTCTGATGTTCCCACAGCTGCTGCCATTTTCACCAAAGGGGAAACTAAGGCCCAAAGTAGCAGACGTTGCCCAGGGTGCTTCTTATTTCACCAACCTGTCACCCTTTGGATAATTTGGATGGGGTCGTTTTCTTTTTTTTTTTTTATCCCAGTGTACCCCACAAATCTAAGTTGTTTACAAACATCCTCAAGCCTACCCTCTTGGTATAAGGACACCAAATTATTAGGAACATGTCTGAGGGTCAAGGGGGGTGTGGGTAATGCTCTCAATCTTGCTAGCTCTCAAGGGGCCAGCCCATTCTCAGTCCCAGAGACTTATACCAGCACCTGCCTCCTCCATCCGTCTTCTAGACACACACCTCAAGCTGGACCACCGCGTCAACCCTTCACTAATTAACTGGACTCAGTCTACCCCTTTCTCCAAACAGATCTAACCCAGACCACCGACAGCGCAGGCTCATGCCCGCGGGGAGTCTCTGCTTCCTGCTGCATACCAGCTTAGCTGGGTCCTCCACAACCCGGCCTGAACCAACCTTCCTTTCCAACTCCTCCCACACAAATCCTCCTCCTCTGACCATGGCACGTCTCTTCAAGCTTCCCTGCATTTATACAGACTCTCCCCTCACCTGGAATGCCCTCACTACACTCTTTCCTCGCAGTTACCAACTTCTATTTCTTTCTCCTCTTTCAGATCCATGTGAAACACCACCTTGCCCATGGAAGCTACCCAGGAGGGCCAGCTAGGCCTTCTTTTAGGCTGCCCAGTGACTGGGTCCCTGCACACCATCAGCATCTGCTTGTGTCTTTCTTTCCCACTAGACCAGTGATTCTCAACCTTCCTAATGCCGCAATGTATTGCCATTGTTAAAAAGGGGTCTCAACCCACAGGTTGGGAACCGCTGCACTAGACCATGAAAACACATGAACTGTGGGTCTCTTCTACACCTCCAGGCCCCGGCTGAGGGCTCAGTACATCGAAGGCATTTCCAGGACAACACCATTTCCAAAAGAAACTTAAAGGTTCAGAATCAATACCGGAGACATTGTTTAATCCAACCCTAGTTATTTTAAGTCAGGAAAACAAAAAAGCCAGGCAGAGAGATAATAGTGTCAGACATCATACTGGTCAGCAAGGACAGGTGGCTCTTCCAAGTCTTCATGGACACCTCCAGGCTGGACAAAAGCCCCCAAAGACCATCCCCCAATTCACCAGGCCCTGCAGCAAGACCAAATCCAGGAGAGGGCTACTAAGGACCAAATATCTAAGGAAAAGGCCCTAGAGAGGTCAGGGACAGCCCAGAAAGAGCTGGCCTGGGCGCTCACAGGCCAGTAGAAACAAAAAGCATATAGCAGCCTGGAAACCCCAGGAGTGGAGAATATCATGTCAGTTCAGCTCAGGGGCCCAGAACAGGTGTGCATCGAGGATGCAAAGCAGGACCGCGTAGCTGGCACGTGGAGGCACCTGACATACATTTGCTGCCGCACAAATTAATGGCACAAGCGACCGTTTATAAACCAACATGCTGCGTGGTACTACACAGGCCTGTCCTCGGCCCCAGGATCCCAGAGAAAGGAAGGATTATTTCTGCTGGAGGGTGGGGCAGTCTGGGACAGCTTCACAGAGCGGTGACATCTGATCAGACACCATCTGTTATTTTTCTCTAATTGTTCCACATGTGTGAAATTTTGATTCTCAAGCTAGAATGTAGACTCTGGGAGGGCTGAGACCATAGCTGCTTCTGTCTTCCCTGCCTCCCTCTCCATAATGTCCACCCGTGGCTGGGCTCCCTGCAGATACTGAGGGAACTCCAATAAGAGCATTGGGCCACATGTTTTTATTTCAAAAAGAAGGTCAGAGTAAAGCTGTTTTCTCACAAATACCCTCAACCCTGCCAAAGATCCCTGAACCCCATCAGAAAATCCACTTATATCCATAGCACTTGCAACAACCCAAATGCCCTAGGCACCCAGGGTGGCATTCAGGAGATGGGCTGAACACTTCTCATGTTCTACTGAACACTTCTCATGTCCAGTGGGTGATACCGGTCTCTTACACACCTTTTTTATTTCCCCTTCTTGACAACCCTGAAGGATAGGAATCAATATCCTCACTTAACAGAATGAGAAAACTGAGGCTCGGAGGTTACTCGGCAAGGTCAAGGGCTGACCCACATCCAGTCTTTCACCACAATCACCCTGCTGGTATATTAATTCTGTGCCAACAGTTTCCTACAACAGAAGCTTCACCAGGACCATTTGGGAGAAAGGCATTAATGCCCATTCAGAAATCTCATCTGCAAGAAAAGCACTATTCAAGACTACCACCAGCAGCATGCTGGCTTTGCCTTAGCAGCACAAACTAACCTCAGGGGTACATTATACCAGGAGGTCCTCACACGTGCAGACCATCCTGTACCTCATTCCTAAAGACTGCACCCCAACTTCTCACTTTTCCTGAGGTCTCACCACCCCCCAGCCACATCCCAGTTTCCACAGAAGCCCAGAAGAATGCAAACTCCAATTATTCCCTTTCTTGTTTGGATAATGGCCACTTCACAATTCTCCCTCCCATGCTGGGACCCTTGCTGCTCCCAAGGCGCAGAGCCCTGAGCTGGCACTCAGGCCGGGGAGAGAACAAATGGGAGGGGGGATGAAAAACACACACAGCAGTAAGCTCCAACCCAAACAGAACTAATCCATTCAGAGCCAAGCAAGGCTGAGCAGATGGGAAGCCAGGCATCCCCCATCCGCCTGCCTGCCCGCCACCGCCGCCACCCCAGGTTCCGGGGCCTTCGCCACAGTGGTATAATTACAAAGGGTGATCCAGCCACATGCCCACAGGGCCGCCTCCTGCTCCCGGCACCCATGGGCACCACCTTCATCTGGTTTGGGTTTAGAATCCTCCCCGAGCCTCCCCTAAATTGTATATTCAAAGGCAGAAGCACAAACATCCCAGCCCCCAGCCCTGCCTCCTCGGGAAGGAGGAACAGGGCCAAACTTCATACCATCCTCTCCGGATTCTCTTAGGACTCCAGAAGAGGGTGAGAGGGTAGAAAGACCCTCCACTCCTCCCAGCCTGATGTCCTACGGGCGTGAAGACGTCTTCACCCCTCTGTGCCCATTTCCCTATCTGCAGGACAGGACCACTCTGCCTTACCCACCGCGCCGGCCCCCGCCCCCCAAGATCAGCACAGGCGAGGCTGTGCGCAACCTATTCAAATCCCTGCTCCAGGAATGTAGCTCATAACTCTAAATACAGGACTGACACCTTTATTCCTTTAAGATTAGTTTCCTTCTCTAGCCCTTAAGCACCCTGAGGGCAGAAATCCTCTCTGCCTGCATTTGTCCTCACCTCCCCAAGAACTGACACTTAGCAAGCACTCAATAAATACTCCCTGAGCAAAGGAGTGACAGTTCACCATTTCAAGAACACCTTAGAGATATGAACCAATGGAGGAATGTCCAGGACATTTAAAGACTGCTGGAGTTGCAGGAGGGCTCAAAACCGCTGTGTCACCCTGTCATTGATAGCAGGGGGTAGAGCGGCTTGTCTGCAGCCACAGACCGAGTCAGCGTGGCCAATGAAGGACTGGAACCCAAGCCCCAGGCGCAGCCATGCCCTGGGTGATGCTGGGTCCTGAGGGGGAGGAAGCGGACAGAGAAGATGGCGCTCGCTGCTCACAGGGAGCAGGTAGTGGAGAGCGGGCAGACGACAGGCACGTGAAACAATTAGTGAACAAGATAACTGCCAGGCTGGCGTATTATATGCTGATATAATAAAGTACATGCTGTACAACACAATTAGAGACAAGAGCCAGGCACACCGCACTAATTACACAGGACAAAGGGTGTGTTAACAGAAGCCATGGGGCGCCGGTGCTGCCACAGCCGGCTTGGGAGGCCAAGAGATCAGAGGTGGGTGCAGGGCGAGGCGCCTCTACCATGAAGTCTCCCTGGACTATGCTCCCTTCTGACATTTCTCTGCCCTTGTTCAACCAGCCAGCCAGCCCAGGGGGCAGGGGACAGGTCCTGGCACCATGCCAGCCCCTTGTTCTCTCCAAGCTATGTGCTAGGTTCCATGTTGAGTCCTCCCACCCAAACCTCCCCCCAGGAGGTGGAAATGAAGAGCTAGGGGAGGGAAAGTCACCTGCCCAAAAGCCGCAATGCCAACAAAAGGCAGCGTCAAGACACAACACAAAGCAGGCCCGGCACTCTGCGAATCGCGTGCTCTCCACACTGACAGGCTCCTGCATGGCAGCCCTACCCACCATCGCCACTGGGCACCTGAAGTGCCGGTGGTTTGAATGGAGGTGCCCCATCAGCCTAAAGCATGCATCAGGTTTCAAGGCCAGTGTGAGGAAAGAAGAACGTAAGTGATCTCATTCATGATGTCTGTATTGATGGCATCTTACAAAGTTATTTTAGATATGCCTACGTTTTCAGTCACGATTAAATAAAGCATATTATTCATATTAATTTCACACATTTCTTCTGATTTTGTTGAGTGGCTATGAGGGACTTGGAAATGCCCTGTGGGGCCCCGCACAGCAGCGTCTCCAGCAGTGTCTCCGTGTGTCTGCCGAATACGCAATGGAGGAGACATCACTTCAGGTAAGGAGAAGCTGGGAGTCAAGGGGTGACGTGGGGGGCAGGGGCCACCACCCTGAGCCCAAGCAGGACAGAGGGGCAGCGATGAGATCTGAACGTAACTGGGGAGCACTTGGCCAGGAGTGAGTGTTGGAACCAAATGATGAAAGGGAAGGACTCTGACCCAGGATTTTTGGCCAAAAAAAGAAAAAAGGCAGCAAGGCTGTCTACTGCTCCAAGAGGGACCTGGGAATGACTCCATAGGATACCAGCGGCCTGGAACTAGTCATCCACCTGGCTCCCTTCCAGAACATGACAACAATACCTCTGGGATGGGTCTCCTCCAAAGACCAGGAAACACTCAGTCACCCTGGGCACAAGTCTAGCCACACATGGTGGTAAACAGAGTGCTCAGATAAAGAGGCACTGGCCAGATGAGGCTCAGCAGGGAGTCAGAAAATGGGGGTGGCAAAGGACACAGCAGGGTGGGGTACAGAAGCACGGGTCATCTGGGTCATCCAGTGTGTGCAAAGGGTACATGCATGGGGGGTAAGTGTTGAGCGGGCAGCCACAGGCACAGGGGAGAGAGCACAGTCCAGAGGAGTGAGACTCTGGGACTCATTGCTAGATGGGGCACGCGTGTTGGTACAGGCCTGGAGGATGAGTCTGGGACGCTGTCAGAGAATGGACAGGTCCTCACCATGGAAACGACCCCGGGCCTGGCACCAAAGTCTCTCAGCTAGGGTAGCTGCTGAGAATGTGATCACGCAGCCCATGAAATGCCAGACACCACAAAGGGGCGAGGAGGCTCGGCGCTGAGGTAGTTCTTAATGGAATACACTCACTCCACCATGTGGTTCAGGCTGCCCTCCACGTGCAGCTGAGACCTACCACGACCAGAGAAAGGTCGGACAGGGACCGCTGGGCGAGTGCATTGCTGGCACTCGAGGTGTGGCATGGGAGGCCTGGCCACAGGCAACTAGTCTCTGCTGTGACACTACCAGCCGCTGACTATTCCAGGCAATTTCTTAACATAGTACTAAGGGACAACCAGCACTTTTAGTCCCTGGAGACCGTAGGAGGAATGAAGAGACTAAAACAGCTTTGTGAGTTACCTAGGCCCTTCCCTTTCCAGCATCACTGGTCCTCCAAATTCTGTCTTTCCCTATTAAAGGCAGCATGGGGCAGGGATTCAATAAACAACACATTTTCTATTATCAGATATCACAGCTAAGGAAACAGCAACTTAGATCCTTCCCAGGCTGGAGCTGGAGCTTAGAAGAGCAGTAAGTTACCTGCCTGAGCAATCTCAGGGCCAAGAAAAACTCTTCCAAAGAAGAGTTCTTCCAAGCTGGAGGCCACTGCCTCCCTCGGCCAGGCTGAGCACTGGGGAGCATGGAGGAGGTGGAGGGCTCAAGTTGGAGGATTTTATAAAAGACATGCCACAGAGGGAAAGAAGGTCTCACTTGAATGAGGCACTCAAAGTCGGTAAGTACGGCCTGGTTCTATGTCTAGCAGAGATACTGTCACCCCAGCCCAGGCACTCTGACCTGCAAGCTGTTTCCTATGACTTATCATCTCCCACCATGATCCCCTTCACCAACCCTCACCTGGCTGCTCACCTTCAGGGTCCTGTGGAAATGACAGACAGGTGTTCAGTAGCCCTTCCTGGACTTCTCCCAGATGAAGGTGTGCCCCCCCCCTCCCATCTCCAATTCCCAGAACCTTCTAGCCCGACTGGCAGCTCCTTTCTATTCCTCTTGTGGTCCCTCCCAAGGAGCCAGTGGATATTCCACTCCATGCTGTTGCTAGAGAAAGAAACGGAGGATTAAGATAACACACACCTGGGTGAGATAAGCCCCAGACTGGTGTCAGCCATGTGTCAACAAGCACATCCAGTGGAGGGCAGGGGAAGTGACAAGTCCGAAGAGGCATAGAGTTTCAGGCCAGGACACCAGGTTCACTATTGGCAGAGAACTGGTTATTTGAAACCAGCCTATGTGGCACAGGTGAAAAAAACCTGGCCACAGTCAGTCTCACCTGGAGTCATCGTCACTTCTGAGTGGGAAAGTCACCGACCCTCACATTTCTTAGCCTCTGGTATTATCATCAGAGAGAGGATAATCGTAAACATTTTTTGTGCTTCTGTGTGCTGAGCACATCATGTGATCACCTCTCTTTACCCCATTCACAGGAACCCCAATGTGTAGATACTTCACAAAAACCACATCACCAAGTGGGAAGCTGAGGCTTAGATTGCCCAGGCTCACCCAGAGAAGCTGGCAGAGGTGTCTGCCTGACACTGGCCTCTTTCTACTACAACTTTCCCACCAGGCCCTGTCATTACGCATCTTGACTTTCAACCTCCATATTTTTTCTTTTGTTCTTGTGATAAGAGTCTCATTCTGTCCCCCTGGGTGAAGAGCTGTGGCATCACACCTCACAGCAACCTCAAACTCTTGGGCTCAAGCGCTCCTCTTGTCTCAGCTTCTGGAGTAGCTGGGATGATAAGCGCCGTCCATGATGCCCAGCTAGTTTCTCTATTTTTAGTAGAGATGGGGTCTTGCTCTTGCTCTGGCTGGTCTCAAACTCTTGAGCTCAAGCAATCTATTTGCCTTGGCATAAGCCACCAGGCCTGGCCTCAACCTTGGGATTCTAAAGGCCAAACAATGAAGACGCAAATGGCATTCCAGCCATTCCCCACGCCCACAGCCTGCAGGATGAAACCCAGGATTCACCAGGTTACCTGGCCTTGCAACCTGGGGTACCCTACATTCCCTCTCCTTCTTCAGCCTTCTGGCCCTAGACCAGGGGTCCTCAAACTACGGCCCGCAGGCCACATGCGGTGGTGTGATTCTATTTGTTCCCGTTTTGTTTTTTTACTTCAAAATAAGATATGTACAGTGTGGATAGGAATTTGTTCATAGTTTTTTTTCTTTAAACTATAGTCCGGCCCGCCAATGGTCTGAGGGACAGTGAACCGGCCCCGTTTAAAAAGTTTGAGGACCTCTGCAGAGCCTGAAGGCCCACTGCCTCCTTCGAAAGAACTGGCCCTTCCACTACCCCCTGGCAAACACCTACTCTCTCTACTCCCCAAACAACTTGAGCATCACCTTCCCTATCAACTTTCTGCCCCACTGCTAGATCTCCCCTGGCCCAGGGAGACCCCATCTCTCCCCTCTCCTCTGTGCCCCAACTTACCCTGCCTGGGCCTGGTGAGGAGCCCATGCAGCTTTGCTTTGCTTAATGTTTTGTCTGCCTCTGCTGGACTTGGTTCCTGGAGGGCAGAGACCTTTCTTAATTCATCTTCATATATCCCCAGTGTTTGCAGAATATATTAAGTCATGTTTTAATGCCTCCTCCCAAACAAACAATCCCCAAAGCCTTCACCAGAGATGCTCTTTAATAATTAAAATTACCAAGAAGAACAGAAGAAGTTGTTGCTCACCAGGAAAGCAGAGATAACTTTCCAAGAGGTCAGTTCCAAAAACTAAGACTCTTTCAAAATACCTAAGTACAGATAACCTGTGCTGGCGGCTCGTACAAAAAAAATCTCACTGGACTTGGAGCCCACAGCTCAGTGGTGAGGGCACGGGCCACATACGCCAGGGCTGGCAGGTTCAATTATGGCCCAGGCCTGCTAAATAACAATGACAACTACAACAAAAAAATCGCCGGGCATTGTGGTGGGCGCCTGTAGTCCCAGCTACTTGGGAGGCTGAGGCAACAGAATTGCTTAAGCCCAACAGTTGGAGGTTGCTGTGAGCTGTGATGCCACAGCACTCTACTGAGGGCGACAGAGTTAGATTCTGTCTCAAAAAACAAACAAACAGAAAAACTCACTGGCTTGGAACAATTGGGAATAGGAGGTAAAACACTATATCAAAATTATGGTGCTCTTCTGATGAGTGGTATAGAGCATACCCAGAAAATAGCTTTAGCAACTACACAGGGGTCATTAGCATAGCCAGTGGGGTAAAACAGAACACACTGATTCAAGCAGTTTACAACTATTGAGCAGGTTCTGTAATCTTCCCACATCTTAACAGCACTCATTTGCTTGGCAAACCTGCCTTCTGGTCTTGGCCAGAAGGAGTGAGGCATGAGCCCTGCCCTGAGGGAGGTTCTAAATGTCTATCAGACCTCATTCAAACTGAGCTGCCAGCAAACTGTACCCAATTTCCCAAGTATCCTAAAGACGGCTGATGATGCTGAGTGGAGCCCGATCAAGTTGACATTGGCCAGGGAAGACGTTAGCCAAGACGTAATAGTAGAACCACCCAGGCAACACCACGTCCCCTCCCTGCACAGGTAAGGGAAATGAAGTGGCCTCGCTATCAGCCAGCCTTGCCATGGTCTGCTACTCGGGGAAACATTCCCATTAGGACCCGAGGCAGACTATACTGGGAGAAACTATTTGTCCTATGCACATGTATACAATGAGCTGAAATATCACCCGTGGTCAGAAAGTTAGGCTTCTTTGCCACTCACTGTCCCTGACTCTACTTGGTGACTCAAAGACCCTGGAGTGGTCCTGAAAACCCCTAACTCCCCAATTGCCCTCTACTCAGAAATAACCAAAAGCGCTAGTCGCTGCCAAAAAAAAGGAAAAAGAAAGAAAACCCCAGGAAC
Source organism: Loris lydekkerianus (assembly GCA_963574355.1). NCBI lineage: Eukaryota > Metazoa > Chordata > Mammalia > Primates > Lorisidae > Loris > Loris lydekkerianus. The sequence continues at coordinate 11,216 of CAUYPK010047713.1, forward strand.
ACACCAAATCCATGTCCAACTCCTTTGCCCCCTGGAACAAAACCCATTGCAGGCGCACACAAAGCAGAAAAGGCGGACAAAGGAGAGGCCAGGTCACACTCGACAAGGCGCTTTCTTGTCGTTTCCAAAACAGAACTGTCCGCTATTAAAACGCTCTTGTTGCTCGGATGTTGGTGCGGGGAAGGGGTGGGGGGAGCAAATCTCAAAACAAAAGGCGAGACACAGCACAGCAGTATGTAGGAGGCCCTCGCAGGCTCCTTCTCCCTGCACACTTCCAAGCCTTTGAATGCCCGCAGACCTCAGTCTAGAGCTGGCAGCTGTCTGTTATTATCCCACAACTCCGAGGGCCCCAGCACCAGGGAGCGTGTCCCGAGCAGGTGAACACCATCTGCCCGGCTGACAAGATGCCCATCTTGGTGCCTGCTGCTGCCAGCAGGCCGTGCGGACCCCAGGGAGGTGAAGCCAGCCTCCCCGCCCTCTTGGGGATGATTCTTCAACTCTCAGCCAGGCTTTCTTCTTTCTCCCCAGGGGCCTCAGGCTCAGTCACTACCTAGCATTTATCACGGAGGGAGAGCTCTTTTAAAACACACTTGGTCACCTTTCATAGAAATTTCTGAAGACATTGTGAGTATGGCTTTTCTGTTGGGGGAGGGGTGCACACAAGAAAACAGCCCACAGACGCATCTTCCCAGGGGTTAATTTTAAGAAGGGTTTTTAATTGATCTACAAAGAGAAAAAGGTTTGCTACCTGCCTTTTTAAAAGCACTCCCTGCATTAGCTAAAACACACCCCAACCCATTTCCTCCTTCTCCACCCTCACCACTTTAATTGGGGTAAGTGGCTCCCTGATGCAATGTGCAAAGTACTAGTCAAGACTTCAGGGAGAGCAAGAGGTGAGTGAGAAGCAGGGCTGGGTGGACAGAATCCTAGGATGGGACTCAGAAGGCCCAGCATCCCAGGGAAGAGAGGAGGGTCATCCCACCGCTGCCAACCATTTTACAGATTAAAGTAGGGTATTTCCACTTGCCGGTCTGCCAAACAACCTAAGAGCCTACAATACATGCGGCAGGCACCCCACCACCCTCGAGGCAGTGAGCCGAATGTGACTCACCTAAGAACACGTGGTTTGGCAATGGCGAGCGCGCCTGCCTTTGAGTCTGGGTCTCTCCATGGGAGCTGATGGTACATGGAAGGACCGCAGGTCCCCACCCGCATCTCTCTGGGTAAGAAATCTGTGACTCAATGTCTTTGAAGCCACAGGTGCTTTCCATAGATTTCCTCCTCCTGCTCCTGCCATGGGCCAATTCCCTGATGGGAACACCAGGTGGGGACAGTGCCTGGGAAGAGAGCTGGTCATCCCAGAAGGGGGCAGCAGAGTTAAGGCCTGGCCCTGGGCATCTAGGCTCAGAGTGAAAATCTACCACCAGCCTCCGGTGAGGACCAGCCTCGAATGAGGACACTTAACGCCCAAAGCTGAAAATACCCAGGGGAAGGGCCCAGACCCAAGTGCTACCTGCTTCTGAACAAAAGTTGGGGAGGAGAAAGGCCGTAGTGCAGAAACCCTATAAAGTCAAAGCCAGGTCCAACCCTGCTGTGCCCCCAAGGCCCTGGGGAAACTTCTGGGCTGAGTGAAGGCCATAACCCTGCCTGCCTCTAACTTGCAGGACCCGCTGTGGGGCTCAAGGGCCGTGGAGGCCTTGAAACACTATCAGAGGACCCCACCACCAAGATGCCCACATCAAGTCAATCCCGCCTATCACGCTCGGTGCCCACGAGCCAGCGATGTAGCCCACAAGGTAAGACATCACATCCATGGTCGTGGCCTCACCACCAGCACTCGGGGAGACACAAGCTTAGGAGGGCAGCCCGACCACATCGAGCAGGTGCGCCTTTCTGTGCCACCCTACACCTCTGTATTCAGAGTATCCAATTTCTAAGGTCTTTAGCTGGAAAATGAGCTGAATTATCACTATAAAAAGACAAAGCAGCAGCACACAGAAATAGTCCTTTTATTACTCTACCTAAAAGTAACTTCTGGGTCCATGGTTCTCAGGGCTGGCTGACATCTACAGCAGCCATCCCTGCTCCCCACCAAGTGCACCCACAGCCAGTAGAGGGTCTCATACAGGTCTGTCGTAGGCTAAACCCAACTCTTCCTTTCCCCAGCATCGCGTGGCTGATTGGCCTTCACTCATTCTTGCGCAACAATGCAGCAGCTCACAGGAAAAAGGGCTCTGGCACATAGCATTAGCTCTGAGCTCCACAGCATTTCAGAGGAAAGGGAGATTGTTTCTTTCACAAGCAGGGTGTAGGTTGCAATGAGTCTTAAAGGATATACAGATTTCTCAGAGGACCAGAGAATATGGTCCTGTTCATTCTTTCATAGCCTCTACTCTGGGCCCAAAGGAAACAGACAACCCTCTCTGTGCCCTTAAGGCTGTCCCATCCTGTTGTCACATGTCTTGAGCCCAGTGTTTATATCAGATCCTCTTCATCATGCCATGGGACTTCTAGGCCTCACAACCTCAGGTCCCACCCGGGAGACTAGAGTCCACCGCACAGCCCCACACTGAAGCCACCGGTGTCTCTCTCCACCTAGCTTCCTCTCCAGTGGGGGCTGACGTGTCCAGCTTCCTGGAAATATCTCCTCCACTTCGAATCCACTTTAGAAAGGCAGGCTCAGGCAGGAGGCCGGGAGGGGCTAGGATGGGAAGGAACATCCTGTCTGCATCAGAGCAGGGGAGGTGGCCCTCAGCCTGCCCACATGTGCTCAGAGCTTTTTTCCCCCCCAATAAGCAGGAAGTTCATTCAACCGACTAACAAGCATCTGGGGTCGTGGTAGGGTTAGGGCAGTGGAGCCAACCTCTGATTTGTAGAAGTGAATGATCCAAGACAATGGGTGTACAACAGCGGAGAAATCAGCTCCAGATGCAGGCCAGAGCCAGCTGCCCAGAGACCAATTGGGGTAATCAATCCTGTTGATATGTTTATTCTCAAAAGGACCTGAAGGAGGGGGCTGACGCCTCTGCCTCACCAGACAATGGAAGGCAGCTGGGAGCACAGCCCCGCAGCCCTCTCTTCTGACACAGTCTGGGGGTCTTACTTTCTCTTCTGTCTCAGAGCTTCCCTGATTCCCCAGCAAAGCAGCTATATGTGTGTGTGTTTAAAAGAGACAGGGTCTTGCTACGTTGCCCAGGCTGGACTTGACCTTTGGGCTCTTTGACATTAATAGTAAAGTACCCTACAGTCAAAGCCCAAGTTCTTGTGCAAAGTTGTGGGGGAACAGACTGCCTTTCTCTCCATGACTACAAGCTGCCCATCACTTCCGTGGAGATGCTACTTGGGGCAATCCAGCTAAGCTTTCCAGAACTTTGAGGCAGCTGATAAGCAGGAAGCCTGGGATTTTCGCTTTTCAGGCCTAGGAGATATCAGAGTCGTTGAGATGGAACATGGAGCCCAAAAGAGGCTTAGCCAAGCAGTTAATAAAGAACAAAGTTGGGGCCTACACTCAGGTTTCCTTTCTTATCCAGCCCTCAACATGTAACCCTAGACCCTCAAGGGCCAGACAGAATTACTTGGTTATCTGGCAGGGGTTGAGGAGAGGAACCACACCAACCCAGTGTATGAGAGGACAGGACACATCCAAAAAAGCAGTTTTGAGTACCTGTCAAGTAGCACAAAGTAGAAAGAATTAAGAACTCCCATTCACAGAGCTCTCAGGTCCACAAGGAAAAGGGCATTAAAAAATCCTTGTTTATCACACAATGTCACCGAGAGCTGTGGCCTGGAAGTTGGACCCAAGCACGGCTAGTACAGCTAAGCCCATGTTGGTAGGAAGAGCAAGGATTCCCCACCTGACACACAAAATAAGTCCTCAGAAACAAAACAAAATAAAATAAAACAGAAAAAGATTTGTTAAACAAGTGGATGGTAAGTTAAGCCTGATACCGGGAACACTGCTTCTGAAGATAAAGATTCCATGAACTTAAATATTTCCTTAGTCCTGCTGGATCAGAAAACAGTTGCTCTTTTTACAGAAATGGTCTCACCAGAAGTGGAAAAGGAGCTGCCTTGTTAGATGGCGAGCCCTTGGCCAATGGCTGTGTCCCAGGAGAGGTTGAGAATGCTGCCTTCCAGTGTCCCCTCCCAGCATCAGGTCAAAGCCACCTGGGTATAAGCACTAGACAAGAAGGGAACACTTGTTGATTTGCCTAACCTTTCTTGATAAGAAGGAAAGGGGGAAGGGAGTTGAAAATCCTAAGAACAAAAGAACGGCAGAGCTTGTCACTCGGCCCTGATGGTCCATGGCACCCCATCCAGCCATCTGTCACAGCATACAGAAATCCCTGTGTGTGATTCTGTCTGCCTGGGGAGATGGCTGGCTCCTATCCATCTCTCTGTCCCCACTGAACATGGTGCCCAGGAGGCCCCCCATGAACATTACAGAACAAAATCTTACATCATAGATCAAATACGGGTATAACTATTCCTCAAGGCCATGGTTCTCTAAACCACATGACTTCCTTTCCTCAACTTCTGAGAGCACAGATACCTCACTCCGCGCACAGTGGCACGAGAGCACACCTGGTCTACCTCTCCTCCCAGCAGCTTGCCTGCCAGTGCCTGACCGTCTGGGAACAGAAGGAATTCACTACACGCCACTTGGTCCTATGAGAGGCCCACAGCGGACAGACTTGGTGGTTGGTACCGAAGCAGCAAAATCAGGGTTTCATCTGGAGCAAAAAAAAGAGCTTCCTTAAAAACTTGTTTAATAATCCCCAATGCAAGTACAAATGTAGTTGGAATACTCACGTATCTACTGATAGCATCAATATAAACTGAAGACAACCTTTTCAAAAATAACTTGGCAAAATGATTAGAGTGTCTCGAAAGGGTGAGGGGGGTCCATATTTTCTGACCTATTAATTTCACTCCTGGGAGTTTATTCCAAGGGAATTATCTTAGTCTATTTCTGCTGCTATAACAGAATACCTTAGACTGGGTGGTATAGACACAACAGAAATTTATTGCTCATAGTTCCAGAGCTGAGAAGCCTAAGAAAAAGACGCTGGCAGATGTGGTGTCTGATGATACCTTCCTGCTGCCTCCTTACCTGGATAAGGGGCCAAATGTGCTCCCTTCAGCTTCCCTCATGAGGGCACTAATCCCGTGTATGCAGGTGGAGCCCTCATGACTTAATCACTTCCCCGAAGGCCCCGTTTCCTAATACTATCACACTGAGGATTAAGTTTGAACATATTAATTTTAGGGAGACACCAACATTCAGCTCATAGCAGAACTCATCCAAAATAAAATGCACAGATGTTTGCTGCCATGTTCCATACTATGGCAGGGTGGGGAGGCAGGGAAGAGGAAGGAACAGCCGATGACAGGGTCAAACCTACGTGACCATTAAAGCGTAATGATGAATAACTGAAAAATCGTTCACAAAAAGAAAGCACAAACACATGGACAGACCAAGTGTAGAAGTTGTGATAGGATAACAGAGCGAATGTTTTCCTTCCACTTTTTAAACTTTCTCTGAAGCTGTCCGTAAGAGACAGGGGACCATACTGAGGGTACGAGGACAGTGAGGCCTGTGTCTCCAGCCTTTTTCTAAGCCATCTAGCTCACCCCCAGGCCTGGGTCGGTAATGACAGGAGGTGGGGGGGACCCTCTGAACCAAGGCAAACGAACATGGTTTCAAGCAGTGTTAACATGACACCTCCAAGAATGACATTTAACCAACAGGAACCTTCTGGGAATATTTAAACACTCTCCAAAAAAACCAAACGAGGCAGGCAGGCTTTATATATGTACCGTGCATGCATGTACAGAGCCACAATTTTCAACACAGAGAGACAGATAGACCATTCTGTTCCCTAACAGCAGCAGTGGCCAACTTTCTACCCCAACCAGCCATCTGGGGCTCAAAGGGAAGGTGTCAGATTGATCACCAGGGTAGGATTAAATTTTTTTTCTTCTTAAATCCCCTTAACTGAGAAAGCAGCTTGAGCCAATTCTGCTTTCCTCACACACACCAAAACACCAAGCTATAGTTACACCAGTTCATCTTCACACCCCAGAGTTTGGGGGGCTGGGGGAGGATAAAGCTTTCCAAGCAGCTCTCTGCGGAGTCTCACCTCCTGGTGGAGGAGCTAGAAGCACAGGCTGCCAGGAACACGGCTGCCAGGAGAGGAACATGTCCATAGCACCGCCTGCCCGGGTCTCCTGCATCTGCAGACGCAGGAGGTGGCGGCACCTCTCAGGAGCCTCTCCACATCCCGACCCCAAGCCAGGAATCCTCCGGCTCCTCAGCGCTTCCAGACTATTGTACCACTTGTGCCAGCCTGACCCGTGCCAGTGAGAAGAGCCTTAAAACTCAGGGAGAGAGTGACTGGAGGGAAGGGGCTGTCCCACCCCGGGAAGTATCAGGTATCTTCCTCCCATGATTTCATCTTCTCCCTCGGCAACCTGGGGGGTAGGAATTCCCACTTTACAGGTGGAATTGAGGCTGGGAGACACTGCGATTCTGTGGCTGAATCCTTCATGTTCCAGGCTCTCCATACCACACGGAGCTGGAGACCACGCTCAACAGAGGGGGGAAGACCAGGAACCAACTGCCACTAAGAGGCGCTGGTGCTTCTACCTGCGTCCTTGTCACAGCCTAGAGAAGTGAGGACTCTTTCCTCATCCCCAACCTACAGATGAGATAACTGAGGCCCAGAGATGAGCAGACTTCAGACTTCCTTCTCACACAGTTTCCAAGTGATGCGCTGGACTGGAGCCCAGGTCCCAGAGCGAGGGCCCTGTCCTCCAGCAGAGGGTGTTGTCATCTTTTCCTCACCACAAGATGCAACGTCCCACCATAAACTGCCTCTGCAGCTCCTACCCAGGTCTACACCTCACACTATCCAGGCACTCAAGACGTCTGCTTTGGTTGGGGGCAAGGGAAATGGAAACCAGAGACCCCCAAAAAAAAAAAATTTCCCTCTAAAGGCAGAAACTTCCAAACACACACAAGCAGCAGCAGCCTCCCGCTAGGCTCCTTGCTAAGCCTCATCCACTCGGCATCACGTCTGGCCCCACATGCACCCCCATGTGAGGGTTCTATGTCACTGCTGTTACCACGCGGACCCTCCCTGGATTTGTTCGTGTTTAACCCTCCAGGCGGGGTCTGGGGACAGCAGTTCCACCTCCAGGAAAAGGAAAAATGGCCACAAGCAGGTTTTGCATCAATTTATTAGGTTGTAAAAAAAGGGGTGGGGGGGGTCCCCAAGGAAGAAAAGGAGGTAAGACATGGTGTTTCCAGAACTTTTATTGTTCTTTTCTTGGCCCCTTCTCTTTGAAGGAGGCAGGTGGCCTGGGAGGGGGTGAAGACCAGTACTGGGGAGACTGGTTTCGCTCACTGTCTAGACAGATTTCATAACTTTTCAGGTTTACAGGAGCAGGAGGGCTCCCTCAGCTCCCAAACCCCTTTGAAATGCAGCCCCAGGAGGCAGCTTACACCCCTATCCATTTACACAGCAGAATGTGAAAATGAGAGATGGGAGCAGGATTTCAGGATTTCAGGATTTGAGGAGCTGAATCAGAGGTGTCCTGCCCTCCAGGTGCTTCCAGTCTCATAGGCAAGAAGCAACACAAACACCACTGACTTCCAGGGGGGGAAAACCACTGAATGAAAATTATACAAAGGCAAGGCCAGTTTCTAAGAAATGCTGGTACTAACCCCAACCCCGCTGTAAAAGGAGGGGAACGGGAAAGAAGCCACAGACAAAGGTTATAGCAAATGGGATTTTTTGGACAGAGTCTCACTCTGTTGCCCAGGGCAGAGTATGTGTGTCAGCCTAGTTCACAGCAACCTCAAACTCCTAGGTTGAAGTGATCCTCCTGCCTCAGCCTCCCAAGTTGCTGGGACTAGAGCCACCTGCCACAAAGCCCAGCTTATTTTTCTATTTTTAGTAGAGATGGGGTCTTGCTCTTGGTCTCAAACTCCTGAGCTCAAGAGATCTTACTCCTGCCTTGGCTCCCAGAGTGCTACCCAGAGTGCTAGAATTACAGGTGCAAGCCACCATGCCCAGCCTCAAACTTTTTTTTTTTTTTTTTTTTTTTTTTTGAGACAGAATCTTACTTTGTCTCCCTCGGTACAGTGCTATGGTGTTGTAGCTCACAGCAACCTCAAGCTCTTGGGCTCAAGTGATTCTCTTGCCTCAGCCTCCCAAGCAGCTGGGATTATAAGCAACTACCACAACACCTGGGTAGTTTTTTTCTATTTTTAGCAGGGATGGGGGTCTTGTTTTTGCTCAGCTGGTCTCAAACTCCTGAGCTCAGGTGATCCACCTGCCTCAGCCTCCCAGAGTGTTAGGATTTCAGGTGTGAGCCACTGAGCTGGGCCCTAACCAAGGTCATGAGAGGTGGGCAGACAGGCAGGAAGCAGATGTTGAGCACCATCCAGGGCTAAGAACCCGGGTGAGCAGATAGACAGACAGGCTTTGACTTTAAGGAAACTAGAGGGGGGTGGTGGAGAACAGACAAGTAGATAATTGCAACCCACAGAGGTAAGCTCCAGATGCTCCCTGGGCAATTCCAGCGACTAGCACAGTGCCTGGCATACAGCAGGCACTCAGCCCATGAATTTGTGAAAGGAATGAACAGGAGTACCAAAAAAAAAAAAAAAAAAGGTGCAGCTTTTTTTTTTTTTTTTTTTATCTTGGGAGACAAAAAGATGTGCTGGGGAGAATGACCTGGAAACCATTCGTAAAGGGAAAACTTGCAAAAGGAGGAAGGGACGTGACAGGCAGGGGGAAGTGCACTGTGTGAAGGCACCGTGGCCTGAGGGAACATGGTCTACATATCCAGGGACTCCTAAAGGTCCTTCTGTTCATGCCCAACTGACAGGGTATGCTGTGGGCAGAGGTGCTGACCCCTCAGAGCTACTGAGGCCCAGCTAGGGAGCTCAGGCTTCATCCTGAAGACCGTGGGTGCTGGTGTGGCAGGGCCAGATTTGCATTTCAGAGCAACTCTGGCAGGAGAGTGCATTCATCTCAGCATCCTCTGCTTATAGAAGAAGAAACCTAGGACTCACATGGGTCCATCAAATGCCCGCCCGCGGTCAAGTCACTGGATGGTGTCCACCCCCGGCTTCTGTCCCAGGCCTGTTTTCACCACACCCTGCTACCATCCTGAAAGCTCTCACCCATTACCTCAATATTCCACAAATGCTACAAAGACTCTCACAGAAGAATCTGCACCAACATGTCAAGACCTTACCCTTTCTCAGCTCCCTCCTGTGGAAAATGGGAGGATGGACTCTAGACCTAGAGTTGCAAATCAAATGAACTTGAACTTTGCAACCTGTTTTGTTGACTTGGGACAGTGAGCCCTCTAAAAATGACACACTAGTGTCACTCACGCAAACGCACCTGAGTGGCTGCTGTGCTCTACTTAGTAATTAAGGGCAGGGTGAGGAAAAGGGAGCTGGCTCTGCAGGGTCAAATGGACAAAGTGTCTCTCAGGGAGGGGGAAGCGGGATCTGAGCCCACTGGCCTGTAGAGCAAGGCGCTGGGTGGGGAGTGAAGGCAGTGTTCTGTGCACTGCTTGACTGCTCAGAAGCAAAATGTTGGCTGGGAAAACGGCTAGAAAAAATGGAATGCAGGTGCTCAACCCTGCCCTTCCCATGCTTCAGGACTGGAAAATGAGTAGGTCTACCTGACATCAAAGGCCGTAGGGGGGTGAGGTGAGGGGTGGGGGCACAATGTGGCCCTGGTTCCAGCCTTTTCAATGTCCAGTTTACAAGGTCACTGTACAAGAAGGATCTGGTTTTATCTCAAGTCTCTGCTAGTCCTCTTGTCCCTGTCCGGCTACTGGGGCAGGCAGAGCAGGCAGGAGTGAGAAGTGCACAGTTACAGGTAGTAAACAGTGTTACTGAGGACTAGGACTCCTGCGGATTTGAGGCATCAGTGGTCCACTGCAGTGAGCTGAAATATAGATGAGGTGAACCGCCATGGTCAGGAGCCACCAGCCTTGTCTGATCTTAGTGCCCACCACTAAGCTTCTGCCCCTCCAGGAGCCACAACGGAGCTCATTCTGACCACCACCATCTAATAATGCACCTAGCACATCCATTCAGGATGGCACCTGCTTCCCCATTCCCACTCCATCCCCTGCACCCCACTGGCTAAGCCAGGTTCAGGCAAAACCAACAACCCACTGATGACTCAAATGTTAAGTTACCTGGCACCCCCAGGCCCTCGACATAAAGCAGGGAACTACACAATCACGGGTTGCCCAAAAACGACATAAGGCACCTTTGAGGGAATAGGGAAACCAAAAATAAGAAGCCAGAAGTCCTGTCTTCTGGGACATTACTGATAAATAACAAGGTACACTCCATGGGTCTGTTCACTGAACCCTGACCTATGATTTTCAAGGAACTTAGAAGGAGACTCCATGCTTCCAGGACAAAGAGATGGCAGCAATGTACTTTTGAACTATTAGGACCTTCCTGAGGTGAGCAGAGAAGAGAGAACCCTTCAGCCTTCCCTCACCCCAAATCAAAGAACCAATGAACAGCACCTGAGCAAGTCAAATTAAGCTCGCAGAGTACCTAAAACCACTCCCTAGTTAGGAAAGAAAAAAAAAATCTAAGCCCCCAAACTCTGCCTAGGGGCTTAATTAGTGTAACAAACCTGAAAATGTACAGATAACAGGTACTTTCACCCAATAGCTGGAAAAGTAAACTACAAGATACAGGAAAGATACAAACCCCCTGCCCCCAGGACCCCTCCGGCAGGTGGGGCTGGGAGTCAGTCCCCGGAAACCAGTTCTTCCAGCAGGGCAGGATGCCAAGGCGTCCAGCTAGGAGGCTCCCCATCTTCCTGGGAGGGGTGGTGTTCCAGCCTCTTGTTCTGGCCTGCTCGGCAGACCCTGTCCCAACAGGCAGGCAAGGACTACTCCTGGCCTCACCTGCCCTGCTATCTGCCTTCAGGCAAGCGAAGGCAGGGATAAGGCCGGCAGAGGTGTGGGTGGGTGCGGGTGCCTGGGGAAAAGCACAGCCTTAGATTGCAAAAGCCTGGATTCCAGCAACAGCTGAATTCCCACCTGCTCTGGCAATTAAAAAGGACTGACCTCAGAAGGAGCAGAACAAGGCTCTGACCCAGAGACTCACCCAAAAAGTAAGGCTGCAAAGACCAGTGGGTGGCAGAGGGAGATAGGGAACTAGCAAAGAGGAGGGTCTTTCCCCTCCAGGCCAGCACGAGCCCACCTTAACAGGGCGTACAAGTGGGGCGCAGTAGGCATCCTGTGTTCCTCCCCCTTAGATTTACTGAGTATCATCTGTAGAAAGCCAGCACAGTAGCAGGTATTATCCTGAGCATTTTATAAGAATTATCTCATTTAAACCTCAAGCATCCTTGGAGAATGTGTTTTACTCCCATTTTATGAGTGCAGAACAAAAGGAGCTAGGAGGTTAAGTCGTTGCCTGAGTTGCCAAGGTTAGTGACCAAGAAAGCTGGCATTTCAAACCCAAAGCCCCCGCTCATGGCCAGCATCCTCTTCCAAGAGGAGGAAGCCTTCTGATCATGGAAATGAGAAGTAGGGATGGACTCAGGGCTGTGGACAAAGCCCTTTCCAACAAAATCCCTCTCTAGCAACCAGACGAGTCCGGGAAGGGGCCAGTCCCTACCTGAGTCCCTGGCACTGCATGGGCTGGGTGCAGTAGCTCATGCCTGTAATCCTAGCACTCTGGAAGGCCGAGATAGGTGGATTACCTGAGATCAGGAGTTCAAGATTAGCCTGAGTGAGAACAAAACCCCGTCACTAAAGATAGCCAGGCGTTGTGGCAGTGCCTATAGTCCCAGCTACTTGGGAGGCTCACCTGAGCCCAAGAGTTTGAGATTGCCGTGAGCTACGATGCCCTGGCACTCTACTGAGGGTGACAAAGTAAGACTCTGTACCCCTCTCCAAAAAAACCCATAGACCCCCCCATGACAACCCCTACCCCTACCCCAGAGAATGCTATTCACTCGGCAACCCCACAGGCTACAGCAGGATAGAGAAAAGCAGCCCCGCAAGACTGACTCCATCCCAGGACGCTCTCTCGAAAGCCAGCAAGGCCACAGCCATGGTGGGCAGGCCTGCCCGGGAGTGAGGAGAGGAGAAAGGCGGCCTGATTTACAGAATTTACCAAATGGGTCCGTTTTTCACTACGTTTCAGTCCTTTTGGGAAAATTCCAGGTTTTTAGGAGTAGATTAATGGCAGGGAATTAATGGGGCAGTGATATATCCTGCTCGAAATTTTTTGAAAAGTTCTATGTCGAGGCGGCCGGGTCCAGCGGTCCAGCTGTGATTTAGTGTGTTGGCCCCCAAGAACAGGCAGGTCTGATCGGCCGGTAAATCTGCTAAACGAGGTGGTTTCTGGAGGGCAGTTTTCAAGATATACGGCCTGATGTGTTGCCAAACTTGCCAGCTAGCTGAGCCCCAAATGTGAAGGCAGTGGTGGGGGGCAGGCAGAGCAAGCTGCTCTCCCACGGCAGGAAGGCAGCCACACCGGGATGGGGACAGGGACCTGGAACTCATGATTCTATGGCTTTCAGATTTGGTGGCAGAGTGGGGTTTGAGGATCAACAAACTTTAGTGATTAGGGCCAAAAGGGAACTATGGTATCATCCACGCATTTCCATTTTATAAATGGGAAAATAGGCAAGAAAAGTGTACAGCATCGGAACCACACACTAAAACGAGACTTGGTCTCTGAAGCATTGAGCACCAGCAGCTTTTAGTATTTTAACCACAACTCCCTGCACCCTCCAAATCCCTACCAGACCCACAGCCTAGGCAGGTGTCCTCAAACTGCGGCCCACGGGTCACATGAGGCAGTGTTTTGTTTCTGTTTTGTTTTTTTACTTCAAAATAAGATATGTGCAGTGTGCATAGGAATTTGTTTATAGTTTCTTGTTGTTGTTTTTTTTTTAACCATAGTCCGACCCTCCAATGGTCTGGGGGACAGTGAATTGGCCCCGTTTAAAAAGTTTGAGGACGCCTAGCCTAGGGCAATGATTTTACCAAATGGCACACTGGTGAGAGGATCTTAGGTGTGCCAGCAAAATTTTTTAAAACATCATTAATTATTTTTGAAAGAAGTTCAAAGCACAGTAAGTATATTCTTTTCCTTACTTTTTTTTTTAATCAACAGAAATTTTTTAATGTGCGTGGAAGTTTAAGTTATAGGTTCAAGCGTGCCTTGAGATAAAAAAGGTTGAAAAACACTGGTCTACCCTTTTCTCTAAGAGCCACGTTGACCAACAAGATAGCTCCTGGGCCTCTGATCACATTGGGAGAAGGCAAAACTGAATCTTGCTTCTCCAGGGACCCTCCTGCTGCTCTGGGATCCACATGTTCTCCTCAGATGAATGAGGCCAAGAGTGGAGGGTGGGAAAAGGTCAGTCATGCCATACCAAAGCATTCCAAGCACTGAGGCCTTCGGGAGGTAGCGTATCCGATCACAGTCGCTCCTCCCACGATGAAATGCTCCCTCATTCTGTAGTTCCCACTGATGTAACAATCCGTATCAGATCAATTACAATGCCATCATTCCCCATTACCTTTGCTGGGGGATTCAATTATTGGATTAATTTATAATCTGCCTTCCTGGTTGTTTTTTGCCTTACTCTCTTTATACTAAAATCACATGTAAGTAGAACTTAATCAAACAGTTCAAAAGGCATCTGAATTTGTCTTGACTGCTCATGTCAATTCATTAGCGGCGTTACTGGCTTTTTTCTGGTTTCTTTCATATTCCTTTCCTTATTTTGAAATCCCTAAAACCAAACCCCTTATCTACGGGCTTAACAGAGAGGCAAAGATAATCAAAGGGAAGCTCCTGCTTGGCACGGGGAGACTGTGCTCTCGGGTGGGTTTCCAGGGCAGGGTCTGTCCCACCTTCACTTCATGGGTTAGTGAGCAGCGGCCAACCCTGGGCACAGTGGCCTAGGTACCAGGAGCAGAGTTCCTTTCAGCAGGGACGGTGGTGCTAGTGGCAATAGCAGCAGCAGCTCAAACTCTCAAATCTCCCTCCTGGAGCTCAGGGTAATCTCATGATCGCAATGGGTAATTAGAGTCTCTTATCAAAACAATTGGCGGATGAATGAACAGCCAGTCGCATCCCTGACACAACTGCACACAGCACTGGAATGAGGGGGGAGCCGGAGTCAGGGGAAATGACAAATTCCAACCCCCACCGTCCTGCCCATTCTGGGGGACACCAGGACTCCCTTCCCGCATCTGTGGGAATACCCTCCTGCAATTCTTCCTTTCTTCAGCCAGGTCAGCCTCCTCTTCCTTCCTAGCTTGGCTCGAGTTATCTCTTCCAATCCCCTGGATACCAGACTCTCAATCCTCCCTGCCGATGGTCCTGCCAGCTCAGCTGTTCCTCTGCCCCATGGTGACTCTATTTAACCAGGCTGGGACACCCTGGCTGGACTCGAAGCTCTGACTTCACATGGCTTCAGGTGCAGGGAGAGGGCTCCAGGAATGTGGAGCACGCAGGAAAGCCAGGCCTGCCTTCCTCTGTCTCTCACGACCAACTCCAGCACACTCCGGCTCTACTGAGTGTTTCCTGGGAATACCCAGGCCGTTCCACCCAGTGCCCTCGTCTGCAATTTCATTAGCTAATGTTTAAAATTCAAAGCTCTTCCATCATTTCCGTGTCTCCCCATCTGTAAACAGGCCTGTAGGTCTGATACCATTTGTTTCCACCATGGAAAATACATAAGGATTAGGCAGAAGGCCCTTTCGAAACATAATCCTAAAGCAGTCCAGACCATGAGGTAGGAACAATTTGCAAAAGGAGCTCAAAAGTTGGTCGTCTCTGGTGGGTTTGGGGACCTAGGAAATAGGGCCAAGAGGAAGGGGTGCCCATGATGTTTCTGGGGTTTTTAAGGACAGGCAGCATAAAGGAAGAGCCGAGCCTCCCGGTTTCTAACAATCATCTTGGGCACTTGGGGGCACATCATTTTGGGCTCAATCTCTCCAGGATTTTATCCTGGTGTCACACTCAAAAGTGACACATTCTCGGGTGCTCTGAGAGTATTGGGTGTTCCCCCAACTTGAAAAGAAAGAAAAAGGAAAAGGCAAGGGCTAAAGCAGAGTTCTCCATCTGCTTTTGTTTTCCATCGCGTTCCTTTCAAGGCCTGGGATCTGCTAAGCCACAGCATCATCTGTCCACTTCCCCTCCGCAATCTGCCGCCCTGCACGCACTTGACAGCCATCAATCACTCTGCAATGTGCTGACCTCAAGGCTCAGGGGACGGAATTTTCAAGTCAAATGTAGCCGTTAACATAAATAAAGCATTGCCCTGGATTTCTTTCTTTTCTCTCGCTTTCTCTGCTTTTTCTCTCTCTTCAATGATGCCACAGCTGCTGCTGGGGACTCGGTAGGCAACAAAAGTAAGGGCAGACAGGCAGAGTGGAATGGCAACTCTACTTTTTCTGAGTCATAACAATTATGACGTTGTGATAAGAAACGTTGTCTATGAATTTTTAAGTGCCAGTCATCCTGTCTAGGGAGGGGACAGATTCAACGTGACTGAAGGCTACCCAACTCAGGCGTCCTGAGCAAGGCAGACCCCTGGATCCCTTTCCCACCCCCACCCCATGGCCCCGCTAGCTGGGGCACACTCTGTCTCTTAAATAAAGCAGTTGTCCTTTAAGCACATTTACATGCAAACGACTTCCATATACCAAATATAGTTCTGTAAGCCAGAGTTTATTTTTAAAACATGAAGAAGAGTCTCCCATAATAAAGCTCATGATAAATGTTATGATCCTCAAAATGGTTTTTAGGGAAGACGAAGGGCCACTCTAGGGAGTGAGAGGAAGAATGGGGCTTGTACCCTGGAGTCACAGGCAGCCACCTTGACCACATTCATACCTGGGCAGGTAATATTCAGGGAGGTATCCCTCACCTCTCACCCTGTCTCCCTGTACCCCCTACGCAGTGGGGCCCAAGAGACGAACAAGCAAAGGACCACATGATCCAGGACACTGTATTCCCAACACCAAAGGGACAGCCCCGAGTGATGTGACTGCCAGGTGCTCCTGTTCTACCATCAGGACTCTTGAGTCACCAGCAGGAGGCTAAGGTGACACAAAAAGCTTTGGACCAGGGAGTGGATACCTGGCTTCACTGCTGAGCTTCTGTTTGACCTTGGCCAAGTCGCTGCACTCTCTGGATGCCAAGTTCTCATCTATATTAACGGTGGCGGCTCGCCTGGACTAACAACTACCTGGACACACACTTGCCCTCAGGTGGGAGGGCTTTGTCTGCCAGAGTTTCAAAGTTCCTCAATCAGCCTAAAGGTGTCCTTTGTTCCCATATTTAAAAAAAAAAAAAAAAAACTCTAGGGTTCCTCCAATTCCTACTGGGAGAAAAATCAACAGCCACATTCCCAGGTCATCTGTAAGAAGCCATACACAATGACAAGATAGGAAGCCCAAGGGCTGATTCACCATCCGATGGCATCTCTAGTACCTATGGCCCAACACCTGCCCAAATCTTAACAACTGAGCTTAGAAAGGGCCACTATGCCAACCTTGGAAATAAAGTGCTGGCCAAACGCAGCACCACAAGAATGTGGGGGCCCCTGTACCAGGCCCGGCTTCTGTCACAATATCCCAGTGCTTGCCTGTCTCAGAAGGCAGGGGCCAGAGGGTGCCTCCTCCTTCTCGTGATCCTTGGGCTAGTGGGTTTTTGTGACCATGGTACCCAGATGCAACTAGAAACCAGAGCTAATTTCACAGGTCCAACAGCAAAGTTCCAAAAAACTATTCTAGAAACTCCGTATATCTTTACCAGCCTCAAAACGGGGTGGGGGCAGAATATACCTCCTGAACTTGTAAAAGGGAGGGGCTTGAGTCTATTCTCCAGCACCCAGCAAAGCTCTGCTCCTGAGGTGGACAGACCATCACAGGCAGAGGGGGAGGGGAAGGAGCTGAACAGCCTGTGACCCTGAGGATGAATGATACACTTTTTTCAAAGGCCTGTTCAAGGCAGACACATTAAGAAGGCTGCATATTTATCTTTCTGACATTTTAAAATATGCTGCAAAAAGCTGAATCTTAAATCAAGGTACATTTTTAAAGGCATGTTAGATCAGGGACAAAACCTCTTCCTTTCTTTCTTCAAGGAGCATGCCTGACTCGAAGCAAGGATTATTGCATGTGACAGTCCCTGTCTCCTGCAAAATCAATACTGAGTTATGTTTTGGGAGGTGCCAGGATGGCCGGTCAGGCTGGGGCTCACAACCACTTCAAGCCCACTGTCATGCCATGGTCAGGCCACTGCCTCCTAGCCCAGGCTCCATCCAGGGCCCCAGGCTAGCTATGGGGGAGGTGAAAAAACTCAAGGTGACCACAGGCTTGAGAGGGATCCACCTCCCCATCAATTGTTCCATGTTACACAAGCAGAGAGCCCCCAGGCTTCTTGGGAATCTGATGCCATGACAGCAAATGTCAGCACGAAACAGCTGCCCCAGACGCACCCCTCCCTGGAAAGTGGGGGAGGGGAAAGTCCTGGCTGGCTGTCCTCACCCCACAATTCGTGGTCAGCTACTAAGGCTAGGGAAAGGGAAAGGGAGGTAAACTGGGTTGCTTTCTGGGTAGACTTTAGTCAAATCCCCCATAGCTAGAGAGACAGCCTTTAACATATACTAAAGGGACCATATGTCTCAGAAATATCCAGGGTCACAAATGCCACCCCCGCATACTGATGAATACGTGGTCCCTTGATACCTGCACACCAGAGCCCAGAGAAAACGTATAGGGCTCAATATCAGAAGTGAGCCAGAGGGAGACCTATGCAAACTCCACTGTCAACAGAAAAAAGCAAAAATCAATAAACACAACCAAAGCTGAGGGCTACCCCTGGGGGCACTGGTACCAGGGATAGGAGGCCTGGTGCCTGCCAGAGGGAGGTGTCGTCAGCCCTCCTTAACAGAGGCATAACCGGCAGGGTTCAGAGAAAAGCAAATGCTGTGCCCAGGCAGTCATCCAGCCTGGCCCCCTAACCTTCACATGTCTCCATTTTACTTACACAGATACCAATTCTTTCCAGCATTGAGTTTGAAACGTTACTGTGGACAGCCGACCAGCGAGTCTCTTGAGGAAAACAGAGGCAGGGGTGACCCCTTTGTTCACAACAGTCTCCCCCTGATTACTCACACCCCTCTGATGAGGTTCTCAGCCTTGCTGTCACCCCCCAGGTGAGGGCACAGGCTCCACCTGCTGACACAGCCCGAATGCAATGCAAGCAACAGTTCAGATCTTGTGCAGTCAAAAAATGCCTTTGCAGAGCCTAACCCTCAAGGACATAACCGGCCCAGAAATCCCTCAGGGCAGGCTCCCTCCCACAGCAAAACCAGGCAACTCTAAGATGCAATTAGCAGCTCATCAATGGGGGCCACCCTGGAGGCTCCTCCAGCACCCCATGTGAGTGGGGGACCACCATTCCTAGTGGTGGGGGCAGGGTCCTGTGATGCCTGGTGCAGCACAGCCTGGAAATAATGAAGAAATGGCTAATGACAGCCACTGAAGGCACCGTTTAATGGTTTATTAAACTTCGTAAAGAAAAATACATCAACATCCATCACAGCAAATGCTTTTACATACAAGAAGTCCTTGAGAATTTCCTCATTTTAAGTAGAAAAAAAGGTTTATACGTGTATATGCCACATAAGCTTATGTTCCAACGTAACGATCTGTGCATGTAAAGTCCTCCATACTGAGAGACACACAGGTTTGTGCCTGGCTGGAGAGACAAAGCCGTGTTATCTGGATACAGGCATGTCGCATTACGGAAGCCTGCACACACACACACACACACACACACACACACACACGCTGCCTCAGACCAGATGCCCAACCATTTCCAGATGCTACAGTCTAGGATACCCCCTTGGTTAAGGAAGAAGAGAAAAAACTTGTCCTCATCATGTCCAAATACTTGGGCTCAGGTTACACAAAACAGAATTAGTTCAGAAAACAGTGCAACTTCACAGCCAAGGCAAAAACCAAAGAATGAAAACCAGCCAACACAATAAAAGACTAAAGATGGTGACAAAAGGCCAAAGCCTTCTTCTTTTGCTCTGATGTCCCCTCCCCTCCATTCCCAAACTTGTGCTCTAACTTGGGCTGGGGTCTCCCAGGCCTAATAACGGGGCTAGAATTCCTCTCACACTCAAGGGTTTGGCACCTGCCTGTGCCTGGCTGTCACCCCAGCCCAGGGCCACCAGTCAGCAGCCAGGCCTGTCACTCACACACCCACCAGTAACCTCTCCACCCCAGGAGGTCTCCACCAAGGAAAAGCAAGCGATGTCAGGGCTGCCAGTGTCAGACGAAAAGGCGGAGAAGGGATCAAGGACGGTGGTCTTTTTGCCCCAATCGCCCACTGGTGCCCAAAGCCAAGACAGCTGTTGTCTAGTGAAGGCAGAGGAGTGATGCATGCCTGTGCTTCTCAACACGGACTCTTCCCACGAGTCCACACCTGCCCTTCCAGAGAGCTCCAACCTCAGCTCAGCACGGCTGCCCCTCAGGACCTGCAGTGCTGAACAGTCACTGGAAGTTATCTAGTCCAAACCATCTTACCTCCCAGATGAGAAACCAGGGTTCAGAAAGGTTAAAGGACTTGCCAGGGCCACACAGCTGTGGAAGAGCTGGGACTAGATACCAAAGCTGCGTGACTAAGCCCATGCTCCTTCCCCTCAGTTCCAGCTGCTGCCAGCAGCTCCTGGGAGGCAAAGGAGGTGACCGCTGGGATAATCAGACATTGGCAACCAAGGAAGGTGGCGAAGCAGCAAGTGAAAGGACACGTGCATGGCAGCGGCAGCCACTCGCATCGGTCCTGCGGGAAAGGCAGCAGCAGAAATGAGATGCACGGACGCTCAATGTGGGAGCGGGGAGGACGTGGGATATGGAGCCAGGAGATGTAGGTTCTAGTCCTGGCTCTGCCACTAACACCTTGGACGGGTCACACTGCCAGTCCGGCCTCGTTTGCTCATCTGTAAAAACCAAAGGGTGGGTGAGATCGTCTCAGAAGCCCTCTCACCAGGGCCTGGCTACTTATAGGACCTCTATCTAGTAACAGTAAAGTCATTTCACCTCTCCCTGCATTCATTCCCTGATCTGAGTGAAGGAGGTGACAGGCTCCCGGGGCTCCTGGGCAGGCACTCCAAGAAAGCCAGTAAGCCTAAGGGGACCCCCAACTGTCCTGGTATAGAGAGAGAGGCCAAAGCAGGCGCTCAAGGTCCCCAAGTGGGAGTCAAATATATCTGAGGGTCAGAACCAGCACCCCAGGGGAGTGTGTCACAGAGCTGGCACTTGGGTTGGGAGGAGAGCAAACACACACACACCTCCACCCACGCAGCATTGTTCCCCGGTGCTGCCGTCAGCAGTTCTGCTGAGCTCCACAACTGGGGCTTCCTAATAGGACTGGAGGACCTGGCGAACACCCAGTCACTTCCCCTCCAGTGGTCCGCGGGGACCATCACCACTAAACATACCATTGCCGGGGGGTGGGGAATGTCCAGGAAAGCTGGCCTTGTCCTTAACAAAGCACTGGGAGCCGGCCAGCCAGCTATGTGGGTGTGCCCTGCCGACCTCTCATATCCCACACAAGGTACACAGAAAGGATCTTCCCGGCATCACAGGCTCTTAGGGGAGATGGTCTGCTCCACCCTCCCACCTCTACGGCTCGCCTGACTGGTGGCAGTCATACGGCAGCAGGACCTCACTACCTCCCTCAAGGAGCCTACTCCATGGTCATCGGACGTCCAGCGTTAGGAGAGCAGAAGCCTCTCTCGAGTCATGTCTACCTGCAGGCTGTGGTCCTGCCCCAATCCAAACAGGATAGCCATCATCCTGCTGGGGAGCGCAGCCAGCCCTCTCCCTGCCCCACCCCCTCTGATTCTCCTTAAGGCCAAAAGGCCCAGGAATTGAGACCTCTAAGACATGCCACCTAGGTCTGAATCCCAGCTCTGTCACTTACCCGCCGTATGCCTCAGTTTCCTCCTTTGTAAAGCAGGGATAATAATGAAGTTGCTACAAACTGTTGAGAATGGTGTCTAGTCCACAGTCAGAGCCATGCAAAAGTCAGAGGTTATTACAACTGCCTTCAACTTTCTCCATCCAGGACCCCCACCCTCTACTGCCCCTGGCTCATTCCAGATGACACAAACCGTGAGCCAGACTTGGATTCCAGCAGGTTCTGCCACTTTCTTGCAGTGCATAACACTGGTTAAGTCACTTAACCCCTCAAAGCCTAGGTCTCTCCTCTTCCAACAAAGGAGGAACATCCTCCAATCTTAGAGGATGATTTTCAGGATGGAAGGATAATGCACATAAGGTACCTGGCTATTATGATGAATTATTAACAGTAACAACATCAGCCTTGTCCTTCTGGACAGGACACTTGTGCCGTGCACCTGTGTGACCCTCTGTCAGTGACGGCCAACTGCCGGCACACAGACTCACTATTGGGGAAATTCAAGGAGCCACTTTCTCACTCGCTGTTAGAATGAATCTTCCTCATTCTGTGCCTGTGAAGCAAATTTTTTTTTTAACCCACCACATGGGACTTTACATTTGTGCCTATTAAATTTCCTCCTGTTGTTCTGGACCTGGAAATAGGAACAGGAGGATCCGCTAATCAGCTGTGACGCCACCAGCACAGAAAACCGTCCTAGATAAGCTACAACCCTCAGGAAAGGTCAGGGGTCCAGAAAATCCAGGCCCCCAGGACTGAGAAGGTGACAGCCACTGCTGCGAGAGCCCTTGGACAGCGCTGCCCTTTGTTTGCCCAACACTCGGCACGAGAGACGCAAGAGACAGCTCTCGTTACCAGAGTCCTGTCGAGAGGGAGAAAGCGCCTCGAAAATAAAGCCACATGTGCAAACTGCTGTCATAAACACAGGCCCGCTCAAGGCCTCCGTGGCATTCCTCCTCGCACAGCAATGTGTTTCGTTTCTTCAACATAAACACAATCAGATTTATTACATTCCAGCAATGTTTCTAGGATGGGGACTGAGAAAGCAACGTTTCCTGGGAACAAAAGGCACTTGTGCATAAGTGTGCAAAGAAAAAGGAGAGAAGCGCGGAAACCACTGTCCAGTCTCTGGGCCCCAGCCACTGTGGCCCACTGTCAAGAACCTGAATGCAATGTGTCCACCAGGGCCGCAAGACACAGAGGCTGATTTAGAGTCAGGCTGAAGATCATGGGTCCGGCCAGACTTACAACTTGACTGCCACGGGGCTGCAGAGATTCACACCATTTAAAGTGTTCTCTCCCCTGAGCCCAGAGGCCTCAATTCAAAGAACCCTTTTTGGGACCCTGAGGAACCCAGCTCATCTGAGGCTCATCTCCACCTGTCCTCTGGAGACAGAAATGGATGCACAACTTGGTAAGGCGAGCACTCTACTCCCTGGAAGGTGTCAGAGCAGCGAGAAGGGCTGTGTTTCCACACAGACACGTGGCTATCTCTGCCTCTTTCAGACTGGACAGCCAGCACCACAGTGCGATTCCTGGGGAATCCAGGCAGGAAAAGGAAGCGTTAGGGGGAAGGGTAGGAGTCTTACAAGCAGTGAAGACTCAGAGCGGGGGCCAGTGTGATGTCATAGGACAAGTATGGGCACTGGAGTCAGAGAGACGGCCTCAGATTCCAGCTTCACCGCTTCCTGTGTGGCTTTGGAAAGATGACTTAACCTCTCTGAGCTTCATCTAGTGCGTCTGTAGAAAGAAGGGCATAAAACAGGACCATCTCTAAGCTGCTTCTAACACCAACACTCCAGGGTCTTAGCCAGAGACTTCTGCACTATCCCCTCCAGAGAGACAAACACTGCAAGCCACTTTGTTTCCTTTTACCTGGGAGGTCTGGGCAGGAGCAGGACAAATATGAGACTAGATTAGGCAGATGCTGACTGACATGACCCCTCACCTTGGGTCTACCCCAAGGTAATCTACCCAAACTCTTCCTGAGGCCTTGGGCCCCCAGCTCCTCACCTCTCGGCCTCCTCCCCTCCTTCACTCACAGCACTGATGAGAATGACTGGATTCGATCCCTGCCCAGGCTCCACGGGCAACCCCTGTCCCCACCATACCTAGAGGTTGGGAGGAAAGAGCCAGCGCTGTTCAGAGGCCCCCAAGCCCACAGAGTTAACAGGCTCCGGGCAGATGCCCTTGGCTCTCTGCAGATGGACCCGGTTCAGCAGCTTTTCAAAGTCAACAAAGTAAGGTTTTCAAATCCTAAAAGGCTTCTCAAGCCCCTTCTAATCTGTCTGCCATTTTGTTTCGTCTGCTCAGCTCAAGTCAAGGGGAACTTGACATTTGGAATACTAACTGCAAATAATCCCACACCAAGGACAGGGCTTTGGCGTACTGCAGCATCAACACGTGGCTTCCAAGGACAGTGTGGACACTTCAGCCAGAAGCAGAGGGTCCCAGAAGGCACACGCCAGGCCAAGCCCCTCAGCCACCTGTGTGGTGACTACCCTGGACGGTCAGTTCTCAGAAGGCAGGACTGGACCTACGTCACTGGCTTCCTCAACACCTTGCAAAGGGTGTGGCAGGAGAGGTCCCAGCAGAAGCGGGAAGAACACTGAGCTGGTATACTGATAGCTCTGACGTATGCCCCAAACCAACCGTATACACACTGTACCGTCCCAGGTGAAAGCTCTGCTTCTCCGGGCTTCTGCTGTCTTCTCTGCCACACACTTTGGGACAGTCACTGAATCCACAGTTGGTCTCCACTGCAGCATCTGCTAGCAACCCCTCCACCCTGGCCCCACACCTCCACCCACCCGATGGCTTAGCAGGACACGCAGGTAGGCCCTGGGCCTGTCCCTGTCTCACGCACACTCAAACAGTGGCGGGTGCAAACCAAGCCAGCACAGAGTTTGGGGAGCTGGTTTCCTTAACTCCTGCTTTGCGAAAACCCACCCTGGCTTTCTCTCTCCAGGTACAGGGATTTCAAGGCAGGTTTTACACAGCTGAGGCCACTGTCACTTCCAATCTCTGACCTCTGAAGCAACTAGGGCTTGGCTACTATAAAGTACTCATTTTCTCAAACTTTTCAAAGACAATGAGCTCTTTTGGGTGTAAAAATAAAAACTGCAGGACCTCAACTGAGTAATGAAGTGAGATGTAGTAACTATAACCATCTAGAACATCATGTATGTATACAATATTGCTCAACAGCAAATACACCAATAGTACTCATCTCCCAATTCATTAAGCCAGCTCCCGTCCCTCAATGCCTCCTCCAGGAAGCCATCTTTGACCACTCACGTGATCTAGGCACCCCCTTTTTGAGATGCCACAGCCACTGGGCCTCTCCTATAAGGACACTGCGTCTCCAGCTCCTCCAGCAGAGATGGCATATACGCTCACCTTGCATATGCTAAACTGAATGTTTATTTTTTCCATTTCCCCAACTAGACTATAAAATCCTCGAGGGACAATACCTTATTTGACAATACTTTACTTTGCAAATACCTGGGAAAAGATCTCACATGTACCTAAAACTGAAAAACCATCTGTTGAATAATAAGGCAAATGGCTGAGCACACAGCCACCCACACTCACACACCCCCAACCTACCCCTCACAAGCACTCTGAAGAGCCCTGGACAAGCGAAGCCACAATAAGACAATGCTGAACTATCCAGGGTGACTGCGCAGTCACTCTGGGTCCCTCTGCTTTTGTAGCATTATATACCCAAGGGGTATGAGCTCAAGTTTCCATATAGACCCAGGCAGCAAAGGGAGTTCTCTCTCCCTGGCTGAGGCTAAACAGGGACTCAACCACAAACATCCAGTAATTCGGAACATGACGTGGACAAATTAAAAATAGCTCCTGTATCTCTTTGCTCCTACCCTTCCCCCAGCAACATAAAGGGCAGATAAAGTGACATCCCTAACAAGCCTCAGCTTGTTCCAGCATGAACGGCCCTAGCCTCCTACATCTGGACCAGCTGCTGTGAGCCAACAGGGGATTCCAAATTACATTTTAATTACCATAATTTTTCACAGGTACCTGAAACCAGATCGTGACAACACTGCAAGAAATCCCCAAATAGGAAGCATGAGGTCCAAGTGACAACTAGTCTCTAAACACACGCCTTTTCTCACGTGCCTTCCATTTCATGCAGCACTTTACAGTTTGCAGAATGCTTTCAATGGCCCTTCTCTCTCCCGCAGGCTCTGAATTAAGACAATATGGTTCACTTCCAGCCTCCAGAGAATCCTGCCCTCTCCAGAGACCTTGGATCAGCCACTTCACCTATCACCATTTGGTGCAATCTATAAGAAATAAAAAAAGACTAGGAAATGCAGGGGGATGGGGGTTCCTTTCTCACAGGTTACCAGGAAGATTAAACAGAAAGCATAGTGAAGATTTTTAAAGAGAAAGCACCTATTCAGGGTGACTCGTATTGAGCGGATAGTGGAGTCTCAGCAGCCGCACATCTTCAGCGTGGATGTGTCTATATAGCTAGTGGTTACAAGCATACGCTCCGGAATTACCCTGGTTGGATACGAATCCAGATCGCAATACTTTAGGCTGTGGGGCATTAGACAAGTTAATTAACCGCTCTGGGCCTCAGTTTCATGAACTTGAAACTAGAGATGATAGCAGTGATTACTTCATAGGCTCATGTGGAGTTGATGAAATACATGCGAGAAAAATACTAACCTAGCTCTAGCACATAGTAAATGCCAAAAAAAAACTAGAGGAGGCAGGACTCTCAAGTGCCTTAAGAAAGGGGAAAGGTAAAACATAGCTCATTATCATAAACTAATTCTGAGAGTGTGGGGTAGAAACAGGACCCTGGGACTCTTGGCTCTACTGCGACCTTCAGACCTCTTTTTTCCCCCACCTAGACAGAGGACATGGGCCTTCAAGGAAGGGACTATGTTGTGTTGCTTTTTGGTAAACTCCTGGGTCCCTAACATGTGACTTGGCATAAAACTTCTGCTCAGTCAATATTTACAAAATTAATTGAACAAATTAATTTTATCTCTCTTGCCTCTGTGCATTCCAGATATAAAAGAAAAAAAAAAAAAAAACACCAGTCTAACACAAAGTCCTCTAAAGGTGGCTTGTCTCTCTTCAGCTGCAGTAATATTTGCAAAGGAGTTGGCCTCCTGCATGTGCCAAAGCGCCAGCCCCCCGACGCCAGCCCAGCTGGCCCACCAAGGCTCTGTGTGCTGCTGCAGAGAACCAGAGGTGCCTCCTCCTCCAGGCCCCAGGGCGTCTGCTCTCCAGAGCTGAGCAGCACCAAACCCACCCAAGGGCTCCAACTAGTGGAATCAGTAGGCCTGGCTCAGGGGTAGCAGGGAAGGAGGGACAAAGTGTCTCCCATGAAGCCCCAGAAGAAAACGCAGGCGTAGCAAGGAGAAACGAGCACACACTATTTTTAGCCACAAACATGAAAAGTTACCCTCAGAATGGTACACATTTTGCTTCATCACCCTCAGTACCTTCCCAGGATCCCCAGTAGTTTCCCAGGGAAATGGTAATTGATATGGGGGTGGGGTGGGGGGGTGAGGCTCCCTCAGAGGTGGAGAGGCAGGAGACCAACAGGAGGTGAAACCAGATGACCCCAGCATACCCCCATGCTGACCCTGGTGACTGAGCAATGGAAGCCCTGCAAGAGGCTGCAACTCCGTTGGCTGACGGGACACAGCAGGTCCCCACCAGAGCCCACCCAAGAAACGAGGCTGGCATCCTCCCACCCCACCCTGCCCAGGACTAGGGCAGTCCAAGGAACCCAGCTATGGAATCGGAAACTTCCGAGTTCCAATCCTGCCTCTGCTGTGTTCAGAGGCAGGCAGCCAAAGCTTCCTGAGCCCCTCTGCCCTCCTTTGCAACATCAGTGCTGCCACAACCGAGTCCCTCTCCAGGGCCAATGAAACTACATCTGCAGAGTAAGCCGGCTGGCACCTGGTTCTTGGTTCATCCTCTTTTCACAATTAAAAGAGGACCCAGAGCCAGGTGTGGCAGTTTACACCTGTAATCCCAATGACTTGGGAGGCTGAAGTGGGAGAATCCTGCAAGGCCAGGAGTTTGAGATCAACCTGGGTGACAGGGCAAGACTGCATCTCTAAAAAAATTAAAATAAAAAATAAAATAAAATGGGGCCCGCATAAATGTCTCCCAAGGCTCCACTATGGTTTTGGCTGAGTCCTTTCTGTTTACTGGACTTCAAGTCTTTTGACTCACAAAGGGAAGGGGCTGGCGGAGAACACCTTCCTGGTCCCCGCCTGCTCTGGGATGCTGTTAAGCATCCTTTCTACTGAACTGTGGCAGAAGTCTCCCCCTTTCAAGTGCTGGGGATGCCACTTTGAAACATCCCCTGACCTCCCAGTGGGCCCACACCTTGAAAAACACGAGGAAATCACAGGGACTGTCAATTATGATATTTATTCTCTCCACCCTCACCCAAATCGCATCCATGGGCCAAAGAGAAAGGCCCTGACCCAGCATAGTTCATTCCACAAGGTTTTCCTGAGACCCCATGATAGTAGGTGCTGTGCCAAGCAATGGATATTTAGCCAAGAACAGCCAAAGGTAAAGAAGAGGATAGTCAAGAGGACAGACCAGTCCCTGCCTTCCTAGAGCTTGACTGCTCCATGCTGTAAAGTATAAGTAAATTATTATGCTCTAGAAAAACCATAAAAGAGAAGTCCTGGTAGCCATAGGGATGCATAGAGGAGGCCTGGCCTAGTCAGGGGTCAGCACAGGGTCCCTAGGAAGTGCCCTCTGGGCTGAGGCCTGAAAGATGAGCAGGTGCTAACCTGGAGAGAAAGAAAGGGAGGGGAGGGATGCACCTTCCAGGCAGAAGAAACTGCACGTGCAAAGGCCAACAGCTGACACTTCGAAAAACCAAGGCAGGAACTGGGCTTCTGGGAGGTCCAGGCAGGTGGATCACTTGAGCTCAGGAGTTCAAGACCAGCCTGATCAAAAGTGACATCCCGTCTCTACTAAAAACAAAAACTAGCCAGGTGTTGTGGCAGGCACCTGTAATCCCAGCTACTCGGGAGGCTGACATAAGAGGATTGCTTGAGCCCAAGAGTTTGAGGTTGCTGTGAGCTATAACACCATAGCACTCTACCCAGGGTGAGAGAGAGAGAGAGAGAGAGAGCAGCCCAGTGTGTGGCTGGAGGGCAAAGAGAAAGGCCATATGCTCGAGTCAGGGATGGCAAAGTGGACTTCTGAATGGGGACTGCCACTGTACGCGGACTTAGGTAACGCGCCCCTGCACAAACAGGCCTGGGCACAGGAAAGCAGAGCTGTCACCACGATGGACTCCAGGCGTCCTGGTCTGCAGCGGGGTGCGGGCTAGGGAGGGCCTGCCTCAGTGCCCTTTCAGTTCCCTGAGGTCTTCTCTAGCCCTGGCCCCCAGTGTCACTTGTTTTGCTTGTCTTATTTTTATTTATTTTTCAACTGGGGCCTGCTTACGGTCAGGTTAATGCATTTTTAAAAAGAAAGGCAGAATGTGCTGTGGTCCTCCCGCCCTGGGAGGAGCTGGAGGATCCACAGCCCTTTCTACGTCTTCCTCTATGTCCAGCAGTGGCCAGAGGGAGGGCGGGGGCCAGGGCACACTGGCCAGACAGCAAGACTCATCCCCTCCTTCTCTCTGCCCCCTATTCCTGGGCTGGGTCCTCCACACCCTGCCCATCACCACCTCCAGTGTGAGGCCCAGAAATAGGAGGGACAGACTAGGACCAGGCAGAAAACACTGGACAATCTAAAACTTAAGTTCAACCCTTTGCTGCTTAGTCTCTTCGCAGCCTTGAAACCTTGGATGGGAAAGACACAACCTCCCTGAACTTCAAAAGTGGGTATCTGTCTAAAAAATGAGTGAAGTAATAGGGAAAGGAAGCTGGGTAGAAGCCCTCGCCGTGTCTCCCACACGCCAGCCCCCGGGCCCACCAGCCCCCCTCAGTGAGCTGGCATGCTCTGAGCTTCCTCAAGGGAAAGCGCTCCCCGATGCCGACAGATGGGGAGTCCTAAAATACAGCGTATGGATCATGTTTCGTGACTAGCAAAACATGCCAGCCGGGACACTTCGAGAACCCGGTCGGTTTTCAGGAACAGGATTTTACACATTTCCCAGGATTGGCGGATCTGCACTCGCCTCCACCCGCCCGCAAGCTCCTCCGTAGCCCAGATCCTGTACCAGGAGGATGCTTAGGGCAGGTGGGGGCCTGTGGGAGATGGGAGGCCGTGTGCTAACCCTCCCCTGCCTTTAGTATGGCTGCTGCCACTTACTGAGCCCCTGATAGATTCCCTGCAGTGTGTCAGGTGTTTGGCACACTCCCTTAAGCCTGGGTTCTTAAACCCTGTCTGGGTTCCAATCCTGGTTCTAACTGTCCCTTTACCTCTCTGAGCTTCAGTTTGCTCATCTGTAAAATGGGATAGTAGCACCTTCCCCTCACTGAGCTACAGTGAGGACTGGGTGAATACCATCCACACTCAGCAGATGTAAGCTGCTATCATCACCTCCATCCTCACAACTGCACAGCTGTGAGTTAAGTGTCATTCCAGTTATCTTACAGAAGGCAAAGTGGACACCAAGAGAACACCAGCCATCCAGGCCCACCCAGTGGCAGGGAAATATGTCTGCCTCTAACGGGGCTCTGGGATGGGTTTCAGAAGGTCAGCAAACCCCAAACCCTGGACTTAACAAGGTACAGTTATTTGCATGTGTGAATGTGCAGAGTCTGAAGAAGAGGGCAATGGCTCGGCGCTTGTAGCTCAGCAGCTAGGGCGCCAGCCACATACACCGGAGCCGGGAGGTTCAAACCCAGCCCAGGCCCGCCAAACAACAACAACTACAACCAAAAACAGTCGGGCATTGTGGGGAGCACCTGTAGTCCCAGCTACCTGGGAGGCTGAGGTAAGAGAATCCCTTAAGCCCAAGAGTTTGAGGTTGCTGTGAGCTGTGACATCACGGTGCTCTATCCCGGGCAACATAGTGAGACTCTGTCTCAAAAAAAGAGGGCAATGAATTTCATTTTCATAAGCATCTGTGATCCCAGAAAAGTTAAAAACCATATGACCTTATACACACAAGGTTACCTGGCACAGAGGTCCTAAACTCTAAGATCTGCAGCAAGGATTATATCCCACCCCTCTCCCCCAAAGGCAAGAAATGGGTTCTTGGCAATATCAATTACAAAGAGCTTCTCACTGGAGGACGGGGCCGTGAGAGCCGTGGCAGAGAAGTGTGTGGGCAGCCCTTCTGGAAAGGAACTGCATCAACACAGGCTCCAGGGTTTAGAAGAATTTGCAACTCGGCAAACTGAGGAAGGCTGATCCGCACTTGCAGAGGCTCCCGGGAGACCAGAGTAGAAAGGACGGATAGTGGGGAGCCCAGCACCCGGCTGCTGAGGAAGCACACCAGGAAGAGGGCTACGATGGCCGAGGGGTGGCTCCCAGTAGATACCCAAGCCCAATCAGCAAGAAGACTCATACTACCCACTCATAGGGCCATGGATGTGTTTAGGAAAAACGTCACAGCAAAACAAAATATAAATCAGAATATGAAAAATATTAATCTCTAAATAGGGGAATGACCAGAGTTTTGTCTGTGTTTATTAACTAACTTCCTTCGTTATAAACTTATATCTAAACATACCTGGGAAATAAGGCATGAAACCGATCTACTTACAAAGACACCTATGTAGCATGCACGACTGGCCTTGGAAGGATAAATACTCGTGCTTCTGCCCAGTATAGGCTCTTGAAGGCCCCTTCTGGGATAGGGTGACCCAAGACACTCCCAGGAAAGGTACCACTTTAGGGATAGAGTGGGAAGATTAAAGTATGTAAAAGATACTTCTTTGTGTCTCCCGTGGCTGGTTCGTTTGGGCATAAAAATGTGCTCTGCCTCCCAGTGATG
Source organism: Loris lydekkerianus (assembly GCA_963574355.1). Lineage (NCBI taxonomy): Eukaryota > Metazoa > Chordata > Mammalia > Primates > Lorisidae > Loris > Loris lydekkerianus. Next base: position 42,166 of record CAUYPK010047713.1, read on the forward strand.
CTGTTAGAAAGGGCGGCTAATCCAGTTGACTCTGAACACCCTCAATACATCCAGCGTGGAGAAGACTTTGTAACGAGAGGAAAAGAATTGCGAGAACGGCCAATTAATTTTTCCCCTCCCTTTTTTGGGGTGAGGGCGAAGAAGAAATGAAGAGGGCCCCGGCTGCCTGAGCCCGTCGCCTGCAGACGGCACTCCGAGTCCACGCACACAGCTGTACATTTCATTTGGTGTGTGTGGTTTTCCGTGGCAGCATTTTGAGGATACATACAATCCAGACTTCCTATTTACATTACATTGGTTTTCACTAACACAATAGCGACAAAGGCTTTCTACTCCACTCTTGTCTGTGCGGAAATTCTCAGGGGAGCCTGGAAAGTCATGGGAATTCTTGTGCACGAGGAGACCTGGGCTGGGCTCTTTCTGCTCAGATGGGACACTTCTGTGAAGGAAGAACAAGGGCTGTCCCTAGCCCTTAGAGACCAACCCTTAGAGAACTTGGGTTCTTCGTGTTCATCCACAGCAAAAACACAGGAGCCCCTATAAAAATACATCCTTATTGACGCGACTCAATATTTGCCCTTCTAATAAAATCGTTCCTAGCTACGAAGGCTGCCTGGAATAGACGACACCAAGAACCATACTTGAAAAGCCACCCAAGTTCCAGTCTTCCGTTGTAGGGAGGGGAACACGGTGCTGAAAGAACCTCCAAGTCCAGGAGATCCCGGCCTCCTTCCCCACATCTTTCAGAGAGAAGAGAGAGTCAATGCTGGCTTGAGCCAGTTGGCCTCAAAATCAGTTGGGTAGGAAGGAAAAGCCTGTCTCTGTGTCTAAGGCCATCGCTGAAGCGGCTGCATAAACATTCCCTTTCAGCTTTCTTCAAAAACTCCTGGTTTCCAGAGAACTAGCATCTCACCCCAAAAGCCAGGCAATAATTTCACTTCTGTGCCTGGCCAAGCCCAGACCATGGCACACAGATTTCCTAACATAAAATTATTGCACTGACTGAAATTACAGAGGCCCCTTATAACAGGATTTGAATTTGGGCCCTGGCACTGTCATGCTGTGTTGTGGGTTAAATTGTGTCCCCCCAAAAAATATGCTCAAATTCCAACCCCCCGTAACTATGAAAGTGGCCTTATTTGGAAATACGGCCATCTCTTGGTACCCAGTACCCACACCCCCACTTCCATCCAACCACCAGGAAACCCAAATCCCTGGGTGCTCAAGGACCTTTATAAAATGGTACAGTATTGGCACGTAACCTGGGCACATCCTCCCATGCACTTTAAATCCCGATATAATGTAAATGCTATGTAAATAATGGTTACATTATGTTTTTAAATTTGTACCATTTTTTGTTTCTCCCACCAATATATTTTCAATCTGTAGCTGGTTGAATCTGAGGATGAGGAGACCGTGGATACGTAGGGCAGCCTATCCGTCCTTTGCAGATAGAATCAAACGTGAGGCCCTCATTTTAGCTTGATTACATTGGTGGGCCCTCATCCAATGGTATCCTCATAATAGGAGAGAAATTTGGGCACAGAGACACGCAGGGAGAACGCCACATGATGACAAAGGCAGAGACTGGAGTAACGCAAGCCAAGGGATGCCAAGAATCGTAGGCAGCACCAGAAGGTACGAGAAAGGCGTGAACAGATCCTGCTCTGGAGGCTCCGGGAGCGCGTGGCCCTGCTGGCACCTTCATCGTGGACATTCTGCCTCCAGGACGGTGAGGGAATAAATTTCTATTGTTTGATGCCACCTAGTTTGTGGTACCTTGTTACTGTGTTCAGGAAACAAACACATTTTGGATTCTTCCCAATGTTCTCAACACTCTCATCCTTTCCCCACCCCCCACCGCCTTTCCTAATTGTGGGTACTGTTCCCGCTTCGGGGTTAGAGGACACAGAACACAGCTGCGCCTGGACATCCGTACAACAAACCTTCACCTTCTACCAACACCTGGGAGAGGTCAGAGTCTCCATCCCCACCCGGGTTACAGCAACACAACGTCACCTTCACTGGCTGGTGGGCCCACTGAGAACAGGCAGCAAGGAGAGTTCAGAACATGCAGGTGTTGGAAACCACAGAGAAGGGGTGGGGAGGGGCGAAGGGAGAGTTGGTGGGAATGAGGAGAGTCAGCAGAAAAAGGAGAGTAAGAACAAGATTCAGAAAGGAGCCTGAAGGTCAAGGGGACACATAAGACAAGGGGAAAAAAAAGTAGACCCCCCCCCCACCCTGTCCCACCATGGCTGGCCACATGCTCCTGACTCCCTCGCCCACATGCTGAGGCTTGCCTGAGACTTTACTCCAACAGCCTGCTGAACAGGTGACACCCAGAGAGCTGGCAACCCACACAGCTGTTGTACTTTGAGCTTCCGCAAAGAGAGAGCCGACCTGCTTCCGTCTAGGGGCTGCGCTTTGTTTGTTTTGGATTTCCAATACCTGGAGCTTGATGGGGCCAAGTCAACATCAGAAGGCCAAGGAGCTGGCCAGGCAGATGGATGGGGCGTGTGTTCCACATGCTGCCACCTCCTCTGTGCCGGCTTTGGGTCACCTGTGGTCCTGGGCAACAGGGCAGACATAACCCATTCCCACTTCCCCACCACACTCCTAGCTACAAAGACAACACCAATGTGCCTGAAGCAGCAAGGCTGGGTACTCACGGGGCCACAGGACTGAGTGGTGTCTAAATCTCACCTCCCCTCTGGTAACTACCAGAAACACAGGAATCCTCCAGTGGTGGCAATGGCTAACACATCTAGTTGGTTATGAACCACACCAAGCAAGATCTCACACCACAAAGTATCTAGGCTCTCCCACTCACCTACACTAAGGCAAGTCTACACAATCAGACAAGCCCCGAAGTGACAGGTGCAGCCCTAAAGAGGCAGCCTGGTATCCTGTTGAGAGCCTAGACCAGGCTAGAGACCCAGTTCCACCAACAGCAAGCTGCTGCCCTTCTTCCGTACAATAGCACTTACCTAGCACCAACCTGTCATGGTGTTCTCAGCAGCCTCTTCTGCAAAGGGCATAACCACAACTGCCTGAACCAAGCTCTTCTGAGGATGGAACATGATGACAAACACAAAATGCCCAGCACAGGCTGGGTCCGGGGCTCACGCTGTAGTCCCAGCACTTTGTGGGGCTAAGGTGGGAGGATCGCTTGAGGCCAAGAGTTTGAGAGCAACCTAGCAACACAGCAAGATCCTATCTCTACGAAATATAAAAAAATTAGCCAGGTGTGGTGGCACCTGCAGTCCCCGCTACCAGGGAGACGTAGGTAGGATGATCACAGGTGCTTGAGGTTGTGGTGAGCTATGACAACACCACTGCACTCCAGCCAAGGTGAGAATGAGACCCCTCTTAATAAAAAAGGGAAAAAAGCCCAGCACAATGTTGGGCACATCTAAAAGAACCACTAGGAGGGAGAACTTAGAATTATTATGCTGACATCTTCCAACCCAGAGCTTGAGACCCAGGCAGGTCTCTGTGCCCTGCACCAGAACAACAGCTCTACAAGGATAGGCAGAGATATCACTGCATTGTATTCCCAGTACCTCCAACAGTACCTGGTGCACAGCAGGCGCGCAAATGTTTGTTGTGTGAACAGAAGAACTGCTGGGTATCGAAGGGCCCTGAGGTGGATGTAGAAACATCAAAACTACGTGACATGCTGAGGATTGTAGGGACAAAAGGACAGAATGCGCGGTTATAAAACAAGTGGTCTTGCCCTGCAGCCCAGAAATAAAGGCCACTAGTTTCCCCCTGAATGAAACCAAATTAAAAGAGGAGACCAGTACAGAGCTCCCTCAGGCTTCCTCCAGGTAAAGGTTAGGCACGTCGCCTTAGTCTCACTCATATAACAGGGGTAGGGGAGTCCCAAGAGATGGGTATCCAACAAGGAAACAGGTGTGGTAGGCCGGAAAAATATACCCAAATCAATATTGTGCAGATGTCTTTTTCAAGAAATGGCTCCCATCACAGTCAGGATTCATAGCAATTTCATCTTTTTTAACCTGTGTCTTCTCTATTCATTTCCATTTTAGGTTCAAACATACCTCGCACATGTCCTGGAACACGTAACACAAACTGCTGCCCATCTGGAGCCCCCCAGGACACACCCCTATATCCAGGGTCCCTTCAGCCTCCGCTGCTGACTATCACTCCAACCCTCCTGCCCCAGATTAAAGTGCACTAACCCCCAACCCTGGGCATTCAACCAGAAATGTCTCTACCATTTCCCTCTGCTGGCTGTCTCTACTGGCTGTGCCTCAACCTGCCACCGACAAGCTGGGACTATGAAAACGCCCCAAGACGTATTAACATCCAATTGGAAAAGCATCACAACGGAGCGACAGTTTGAAGATTTAGGAATCTGAAGGTTCCAGCGCTGCCCTTCCTTTAAGGTGGTGGCTTGAGGACAGGTTGCTCATGCGGTTTGAGCCCCAATTCTGCCACCCATAAAAACAGGCAAAAAACAGGAATAGTAGCCTCCCCACAACAGGGTTGTTGTAGGGATGAGACCAAGAGGGGCTTCTAAATGATTCCTTTTTTTGTTTTTGAGACAGAGTCTCACTCTATTGCTCTGAGTAGAGTACCCTGGCATCATAGTTCACAGCAACCTCAATCTCCTGGGCTCAAGTGATCCTCTTGCCTCTGCCTCCTGAGTAGCTGGGCAACAAGTGCCCAATGCGACACCTGGCTATGTATTTTTAGTGGAGACAGGGTTTTCCTCTTGCTCAGGTTGCTTAAGCAATCCATCTGCCACAGCCTCACAAAGTGCTAGGATTACAGGTATGAGCCACGACGCCCAGCTAAACAATTCTTTTGAAAGTGTGATACAAACGCTGTTACTGGGAGCACCGATAGCCCTTCTCACCAGTGGAAGGGGCACAAGTTAGAAAACCGTGCCAAGCACAAGGCAGCCCTGCAAAGCAGAAGTGGTCTTGTTTTTCTCAAGTGATTAACAGGTCCAAGAAAGGCTGCGCTGAGATTTATGAGGGCCCCAGCCAAGAGAGATTTATACACGTATGGCCTTCGGTTTTCTAAGACGTGTGGCACAACCCTGGTTTGGCTGGGGATCTCAGCAACAAGTAATTTTCTAATTGATTCATTAGCACTCCAATCAACTACTACTTTAGACACAAAGGGCTCTGCTTGGGTCTGAATGCCACAGCCCAGGATGCTGAGCTGAATGGACAATTCCTACACCCACCCCTCCTAGGAGGGCAGGGAGCAGCGGGCCCAGGGATGGGCAAGAGAACCCCACCCAGAGGCCCTCCAAAACCACACCTACACACAAATAAACTCAGTCTGGAAACAGAAACAGACCTTGCACAGATTCTTAAATGCTAGCTTTTATAATGGGAATTTTCTGACCAGAACATGATTATGAAAAAATAAAAAACAATAAAAAATAAAAGGCTAAGTGAAAAAGAAGAAAAACAGCCTCAAAGGAAATTCTCAAAAAGTTAGCACAAAGTCAGTTCTGGTTGTGAGAAACTTTGACATTCTTCTACTTTTCAAAGTAAGTTTGTACAGAATGCATAACTTCTTCAGCTTCCACAGGTATATGTAAGAGTGGCAACAATTGTTAGACCCACTTCCAATGTTACTGTAAGGATGGGTTTAGATTACCTGTGAAACAAGCAGGGCCAGAAAGCTGTGGGTGCCAGCCGGGTGGATCCACCACCTCAGCCGAGGAGCTGCTCATGGACTCACCTGCTTCTCCGGCCAATATGCAAGTTATGTTCAGGAAGATTGTAAATTACTCTGGTCTCTTGTGAACTGTGGAGCCACAAATGCTAAAATTCAGAGATGGAGAGTAAAGCTGTAATGATATAAATTCAACTCTGTAAAGCAATCTTTCTCCATCATTCCATACTCATATGAGACAGAGGTCCCCAGTAGACCAAGCTAGTAGGAAGGAGCTGCCAGCAGACACTAGTCTAAGACCATGATAAGAAGCCTCGGAGGACCCTTGTAAGAGCCCTCCAGTAGGGGACCAGCTTGCTGTATACTCAGCTATGGAAAAGTCCTCAAGTGCCAAGCAGCATTTGGAAGAACTCCTGACTCAACCTGCCCTGGGCCAGCTCTCTACCTATCCACTCACCCCTGCCTCCAAACATGGGTAAGTTGATTTTCCAGAAGCAACTCCTGGAGGGACTCCCAGCAAACCAACAGGCTTCCACAGTAGGAAATAGGAAAACTTGTCAAGACCCCTCCATTTACACAGCCTAGGGCTACACAGGGCACAAGGTACTTACAAAGACCAAAAGCCCCAAACTTGAGAGCAGGATCAGGATCCCTTTGGAAAGGTGAGGAAACAAATTCAAATCTTACTTCACCTGACAGGACTTTAACTTATTACCCTACCAAGTAACATCTCCAGAAAAGCCAAACCGGCCCAAACTGATGGATAGCTAAGATGGCTTCAAGTGACACTTCAAGTGTCAGAAACTGTCCCCACTGGGTCACTCACTTCCTAGGAAGTGTCACCTCAGTCCAAATCCAAAAGCCCTTCCTCCCTTCCCCTCGCCTCCCAGCCCTCTGGGTAGAAAGCGTCTATTTCAGGCCTTACCACAGTGACTTTAAGGTGACTTTAACGTAACAAGGCAGAAAGAGAATGGGGCGGCTGTCACCCTGTTGGGCTGGAGAACATCTAGCAGGACTGGAACTGTATTCACTACTATTGTTGCTACGGACAGAAACGGGCAGAGCTCCCCTCTCAACCAACCGCTCTGCGATTTCAACACAAGGGTAAAGTCTCCTTTATTTCTTTCCTACTCTAAAAGAAAGGATGAGCAATGATACAAAGACCTCAACAAAATCCACCAAGATTCCCCCACAGCAGAGTACAGAAAACCCCATCCCACAAAACGTAAGTCAACAAGGGGCCCTCAACAGACTCAGAGGGGCACCCCACTAAATGGAAAACCCAAGAGCCACGGGAGGAAAAAGCAAGCAGCAGGTGCCAGAAGGGAGGTGGCCCTCCAAGTCCCAGGCTGCAGTGCCGCCCTGCCACAGCATGTCCTTGGACCATCATCCCATCCCCTGCGTGGCCCTCAGCTTCCTCGTCCATTGGGGGTATCCAGCAGGTGCTCCATGGACGGTTCCCCACACACCCCTGTCACAGGGCAGGCGGTTCTCAGAGGGTCTCAGCCAACTTTAGAGCTGGATGCACAGTCTGTTTTATTTATTTTGCATCAGACAAGGACTCAACTCTCTAATTAGAACAGGGCAGACCCATTCTTTCCATAGAAATCAGGCCCATTGTAAGGGAAGAACTGTGGGCCCAAATCCAAGCTAAAGGTTTAGGGAAACAGGAAGGTCACTTCTGCTTTTATATCTCAGAAGTCCCAGAAAATCTTCAGCTCAACCTGACCCCACCACCACAGCCTGTGACTTACACACACACAGCCAGGCCAACCCCAGAGGCATCAGCCTTGAAGGAGCACTCTTCAGACATGCTTGTACTTTTAAAGACTCTGGGTACCCTCCACGCTCGCCCAACACCCAAATCAAGATCTCAGCCTGACTGCGAATCATGTGCAAAGTCAGAGACCAGTTCTGCACCCTCTCACAGCTCCCACCGACACCACACAAAAGCAGGCAGCATCTAAGGACTGTTCTCAAGGTACATCCCAACTCCATCTCACCCACGCTGCAGCCCAACTTAAGGGAGGTGGCAATCCACAAACCTCGTGGAATTGTGCTTGAAATGGGCAAAATGACACACAAGCCAGTAAAACCCAAAGCCTCCTTCTCCCCTAAGAACCCAGCCTGATGCCCAGCAGTGCAGAGACTTTGATGAGATATCTCTTTCTAGCCACAGACTTGGACTGCGGGAGCACAGAGGTGTTACAGATGGTCAGGTCAATTCCTTCATTCTCCAGATGAGGAGACTGCAGCACAGAGAGGACTGAACCCCTAGATCACGGGGCCAGACCCACCGCTGCCAGTGGCTAACCCCCACCACTCCCAAGATCAAACACTCTGACACCCCAATGCTGTACCAGGCTATCCACAAGAGATGAGACTCCCAGCCCGCTTGCCCGGAGCCAGTGTGTCTTACTGTCTATGGATTCTCCAGTCTTACTGCCTTCTGCAGCGTCGGTGCACTCCCCACCATCCCCCCCAACTCCCACCTACCAAGAACCACATTCTAGTTGGACCTTTCCCATGCACCTGCCACAAACACAGTGGTAGACAGCTCAGTGATGACATGGTACAGTGGGGCCGGGCCCCAGGAATGTATACCCTATCACCCTTGCCATGCCCTGCCTCTCTGGTCCTCAGCATCTGCGTCTATGAACTGGGAGCAAGGAACTCCCATAAGTACCTGCTGGGTGTCTAACAAACAGACCTCTCCTCCAAGTAAGCCACTGAAGTCCCATTAAGCATGAAAAACTACTCTCCACCCTACTCTCCTCCTCCATGAAAAACTACTCTCCACCTCCCTCACAAATCCCAGGAACACCGACCTCTCCAGGGGGAAGAAATCCAGAAAAACAAGAAACCCAGAAGCCAACCAACTGGAAATCGCTCTGACCCTGGGCCTGACCTAACACAGAACTCTGTGTAGGACACAGAGCTTAGGGAGGAGCGGAGTCCAGAACACACCATCTATGTGTGTGTGCGTACCATCTCACTACATCTAAGAGGAGAGGGGAGAAAAGAGAAAGGTAGATGGAAAAATGCCTGATGCCTTCCCAAAGCCCTGACTACTTTCTGCCCTTGACACAGGGTTCCTCTAAAAGGAAAGGGAGGGCTGGGCTGGGCTGCTTCCTCCTCTCTCCTGCCCTTGCTTTGAAGGCTGCTCACACAACAGGCAGCTCTGAGGCCAGCCAGGTTCAGTGGTGTGGCCTGGCCCTTCTCTGCAGTGCCGAGCTCATCCAACAAACATCTGCTGAGTGAGTGAAGGAAGCCAGCCACTCTGTCCCTCTCCTCTGTGCTGCGACACACAGCAGACACCAGGCTGAGGTGCTCAACTGAACCAAACTTCCAGGCAACACCCAGCTGGAGGTAAATAAAAAAGGGTACCCACCATAGATAGCGCAATGGGGAGGTCTCCCCTGACTTTAAACAGGCCCCCCAAAATTTAAGGAGGATTCTTGGGAAACTAAAGGGAGTTCCCTTAAAGTCCTTCTGAAAAGCTGTCCCTCTCCAGGTACTAAACATGATTCAGTTTACAGGAGGTGGTGTTTCAAGAAGGCAGCTGCTTTATGCAAGAGAGAAAACTCTGAGCACACACCTCTGTCTACACCCCCCTCTTTGTGTGAGGGGACACAGTCCCAATGAAGGCCCCTGGAACCCAGCTCTCCCTCCTCCGCCCACCCTGCCTGGCCAGACCCCCATTAACGCACTGCTGGTGCCATCAACACTGTTGTTTTGGAATGTGCCAGTAATTCTAGTGGCAGGAACAGCAAGCTTTAAGCTCAGCAGAGAAACCAGCTGGAGAGGCAGCCTCATGAAATAATGAAATGCCAAACCAACCCCTACATCTTCTCCAGTCTCTCAGGTCACCTACCAGATTAGAAGGCCTGTTGCTATGGCAACCATATCTTGAAAGTGCCGGCTGAACTTCCCCGTAATTTTTAACCCTTTAACTAGCTTGGAAAGGGTGGCAGCGTGCAGAAGAGCCCAAACCCTAGAGAGAGCGTTGGCCTGCTCTGACTGCTTTTACAAATTAAAGCAAGGGGGGGGGAGGGGGAGAAAGAAAAGAAAACCAGTAGCTGGGGGAGGGGCAAAAGTCCACAGTTGGGCAAAGAGACAAACAGTGCAAAGGAAGTAGTGCTCACAGCCACCTTCCCTCCCTCCGGCGCTCCACCAAACAACCCCACCAGCTGCTGCGGCTGCAAACTTTTCAGGCACCTGGCAACTCCCAAGTACCAGGAGCCACAAAGAAGATGGGAACAAACAAAGGCAAAATGGAACTCTGCCTGCCCCTCCCGGCCAGGCCCATGCCCTCGTGTGGCAGCACAGCACCCGGCCCTTCTGTGGGAAGCAGAAGGCGGCCGGGAGCTAGGCGGAGGGGACAGATGGCCACGCAAGCACTGGCACTTTCCAGTTGTCTGATAGGCACGTGCTGCCAAACAAGCCCCCCACCACCTCCCAGCCAGCTCCCACCCCAAACACAGATCTTGGGAATGCTGCTCCAAAGGAAACCAGTGCTCAGAGCTTCTCCCCCTACCCTGGCATTCTTCCCACATCTGCAAGTCATCTGGGACGTCCACTCCCTGGCTGCCCAGGCCTCACCTTCTCTCCATTTCAGAGAAGTCTTCCCCCACCCCCACCCGCTTTGTGTTCAGTAACTAGAGATCATGGGGTCTTCAAAGAATAAATCTTTTTTGGGGGGAAGGAGGGAACAGAGTCTCACTCTGTCACACCTGGCAAGAGTGCGCTGACATCATAGCTCACAGCAACCCCCAACTCTTGAGCTCAAGAGATCTTGCCTCAGCCTCCCGAGTAACTGGGACTACAGGCACCCATCACAACGCCCAGATAGTTTTTCTATTTTTACTAGAGCTGGGGTCTCACTCTTTCTCAGGATGGCCTGGAACTCCTGAGCTCAAGCAATCCACCCATCTTGGCCTCCCAGAGTGCTAGGATTACATATGCGAGCCACAACACCTGGTTAGTTTTCATTTCTTTCTTTCTTTCTCTCTTTCTCTCTCTCTTTCTCTCTCTCTCTTTTTCTTTCTTTCTTTCGTAGTAGTAGTAGTAGTAGTAGTAGAGGTGGGATACTTTACTCAGGCTGGTCTTGTACTTCTGAGCTCAGGTGATCCACCTTCCTCAGCCTCCCAGGGTGCTAGGATTACATACGTGAGCCACCACACCCAGCCTGAAGAATAAATCTTTTTTTCTTTTGAGACAGAGACTCACTATGTTGCCCTCGGTGAAGTGCTATGGTATCACAGCTCACAGCAACCTCAAACTCCTGGGCTCAAGCGATTCTCTTGCCTCAGCCTCCCGAGTAGCTGGGAGCACAGGTGCCCACTACAACGCCTGGCTATTTTTTTGTTGCAGTTGTCATTCTTGTTAGCAGGCCCAGGCCAGGCTCAAACCTGCCACCTTCAGTGTATGTGGCTGGCGCTCTACTCACTGAGCTACGGGCACCGAGCCAAGAATAAATCTTTAAAACGACTTTCCTTGGTGTCTGCATAAGCTCATGCAGAAGGAGAGAAGGGCCCACCATAGCTCCAGCACTAGGGTGAAGCCCCCTCACCTCACACCACATCTTCTGGGTGGGGGCTTACTGGGATAACAGAGGCTCCTGACCCAAAGAGGCCCATGTGGTTTCCCTGGAGAAGTAAGAAATGGTCCCTGGAAAGGGAGGGATGGAGGGAAGACAAAGAGAGAAGACTGAGCCCCCAGTGAGAGAAGACAGAAAACCAGAGGAGTAAGAAGAGAGAAGGGAAAAGGCAGGGGCAGCAGGAAAGCAGGTGACAACCCAGGACTCCAATCACAGGCTTTGCAGTGGCCGCCAGAAGTCAGCGCCCACTCATGAGGCTGCTGTGTTGCACAGCCCCACTCCCAACAGAAGCTTGGGGTGCACTTACAAAGTGAGGGGGGTAGGAGGGGAAGGAAGGGCAGCCTGAGGGGAGCAGTAAGTAGTTCAGTAAGCTTCTTTTGGGGGGTGCACCACCAGGTGAAAGAAAAGGAGAAAACTCACACATCCCTGCCACCTCACCCTCCTGCTCCCTAGCCTGCCTGACCACCTCTACCTCCCCTCCACCTGGTGTTCCCTGTTCCAGAGGGAACAAAGGAAATCCAGTGGCGTGCCAGGCACAGTGGCGCACTCGGGTAGTCCCAGCCACGGGGGAGGCCAAGCGGCACGATCACTGGAACCCAGGAGTTCGAGACCAGCCTGGGCAACGTGGGGAGACTTGTCTCTTAATAAATCAATTCAAATCAAAAGTTCTAATGTCCTCTTTCACAAGCAAATAATGAGACGTGCCACAACCAACCTAGCACGCGGAGAGGAGCAACGATTTTTACCAGCACATTCATCTACCCACCAGCTCTTCCACACGCAGAGCAGTCAGGTTAAAGAGCTGAAGGGAGAGCATGAAGGGAGGTAGAGGATGGACCAGGGGGAGGGTGCAATTCAGCTGGGATTTCATCACTGGTCTTCACGCTTACCAGGCATTTGGGGACTGATCAGTGTGGTACCCATGAGACACAGAAACAGCTGGGGAGGAAGCCCTTAAGGAAGCACTCTCCAAAATCAAGTGGGACGGGCCACTAGTACGTACAAAGCATCTACACTGTATGTTCAGGCCCAGAGTGGAGGGTTCTTATGGTAGCATCTCCTTCCCTGATCCACTCAAGGGCAGGGCTATGACGCATCTTTAAGGTCCCTGTGCAGTGTCCAGGGCAGGGCAGGAGCTCCAAGAACACTTTCAAGATAAAATGGGCTCTTTCCATTTAACCCAAAGAATGGGCACTGACCATGTGCCAGGCACTGTGCATACAAAATGAGTTCTAACACACCTGTTTGCCCTCAAGGCAAACCTCTTAGCTGGCAACAACATGCTATGCTCTGCCAGCTCTGCCTTTCTGCCTGTGTGCAGCAGACCCTAGGTATGTGGATCCCCCTGGGCTCTCATCAGGTGTGCCCCCACGGCTTGGTCAGCCCACCCAGCTCAGGTAGAAAGGAAAACAAGACTTCTGTGCAAATCCCAGTGCCTGTTGACTGGCTGACCAGCTGGAAGCTTCCTAAGCAATTCCACAACTGACAAACCAAAGACTGGCTCTCAGAGGCTGAAGTTCATGCCTCACCACTGGTCAGAGAGTGCACCAAGGCAAGGAACAAGAAGCCCGGCTGCCAACTCTGTCGGGAGAAGGAAAAATGGGTGACTTCCACCCACAGGCCTCTGCTGGCCCTTCTGGTTAAATGAGGGGCCGTGCAGTCTGGTCTCTGAAGACATCCTAACGAATGACACAGACTAGTACTCTCCTAGCTGGATAGGGCTTCGGGACCAATGGATGCAACGGAGAGGATTCCAGGCAGAATGGGCACCCCGCCAATGCGTCCCCACCTACACTCAACGACACAGGGAAATTCTGCCCACAGCTCTGAATAATAATAGAAGTAACATTTAGGTAAGGTTGGGGATTAAGCTAAACCTCACTTAAGAGGCAGGGATGTTGGCATTTGGGAGCAGGAAACAGGCCTGGGAACGTGGTTAATACCTACCACAGAGCAAAGCGGATCACCGCCAGCTCCTGACTCAAGAGCGTCTTCCGCCCTGCCACACTTCTCCCTCTGTCAACTCCAGACACTTCAAAGGGGCCAGGCCAAAGAGCGGGGGCTGGAGGTCAGTTTTGGAAGCCACATTCTCACAAAAACACTGCCAAACCAGAAGCCTGGGAGATGCCCTCCAAAATGCAACAAAGGCTATTTTAAATGAAAGTCCATTGGTGGAGGTAGAAGAGTTTTATAGGAAGACCAGAGAGCTGGGTGAGTTGCTATAATTAACCTTTCTCCCCTCATCCCCCCCCCCAAAAAAAAAAGCTTTATGGGAAGGAACTTTCCATTTGGTGGTGGTGATGCCTAGGACTTCTAACTGGTCTGTCTAAAATTGAAACAGGCTACCCTTTCCAGTAGTGAGTTCCCTGTCACTGGAGGTAAAGCAGAGGCTGTACAGGGAACATGGGCCAGGGAGACTCTCGTAATCAGAAGGGACTTTAGAGGTTATCAACTGATAAACTGCTAATGGCAAAATACTTACAAAGGGGAGCATACATGCTTTACAACAGGCTTTCCGTTAAAAGATAAAAATTTAAAAAGAGCCTAGGGCACCTAAGGAGGACGAGGAACAGTTTGGCCTGCCCCTCACCTAAGGAGGACGAGGAACAGTTTGGCCTGCCCCTCACCGACCTATACACGTAAGGTTTCCCTGACATCCTTGGTCAGACGCCATCCACCCTCCTTCCCTGCTGCAGAGGTCACTGTGTTTTTGTGGCAAAAGCTGTACGTGGTGACTAAAAGGCTAGAAAAGAAAAGCTTCATTATGTCATAACTTAAATGTCTAGGGCACTTCTGTAGAGCAGAGGAGAAGCAAGTTTCCAAGAGAAGACGCTAACGCAAGCGACACTGCAGGCCAGCCTTGGTCATTCCAGGAGGATGTGCCGCCACCCTGGCATCCCGAGGCTACATTGCTGGCCTGACAAGCCGAGGGCGGATGGGACCACTTGGAGAAAGGAGCCAGACTTCAACCTCCTAGCACTTCTGAGAGGCAGTGTGACTCCAGCACACCGTAACTGCCAACCTGTTCAGAGTGTGCTCACCTGCTAAATTCTCGGGACCTCTAATTATGCCCAGCACACAGCATGTGCCTGAGAAATACTTGTAAAAAGAACAGGGCTTAAAAGCAAACAAGCAGGGCTGGGCACGGTGGCTCACACCTATGATCGTAGCACTCTGAGAAGCTGAATGGATTGCCTGAGCTCAGGAGTTCGAGACCAGCCTGAGCAAGAGTGAGACCCCCATCTCTACTAAAAATAGAAAAACTAGCTGGGTGTTGTGGCAGGGGCCTGTAGTCCCAGCTACTCGGGAGGCTGAGGCAAGAAGATTGCTTGAGCCCAGGAGTGTGAGGCTGCTGTGACCTATGATGCCTTGGGACTCTACCCAACGTGATGGAGTAAAATTCTGTCTCAAAAAAAAAAGAAAAGAAAAAAAGCAAACCAAGTATTTTTTCTCTCAGTTTTGGAATTAATTACTTAACGTCAGCTATTCACCTGTCTCCTTAAACTCAACCCAAAATACCACACTAAAATTACTTTACATTCCCTGAGTCCATGGTGGAGAAAAAAAAAGAGCTGTCTTGAAGCTTAGGGAGAAAAGTTACAGCACAGGAATATGGACTTCAGCCTGGGCTCCACGGAGACAGGAATGTTTGTGTTCTGTTCACTGCTTCGTCCCGAACACATGGTTCTGAGCAGTGGCACAGAAGATGCACTCGACAAATACCTAAAAAGAACCAGCAAGCAAATTCACCATACAATCTTGGAGAGTCACTTCTCTCACCAGACCATTTTTTCTTAACCGTAAAATGACAGGCTGGGCAGCTCAGAGGTCCCCAGCTCAGAGGTCCCTTCCAGTGTGTCTGGAAGCCTGTGATCCAGGTAACGGGACTAGACGCGGCTCTAGTCAGAGAAAGCGTGCATAGGTTGCCCCAGGTGTTTCCACCGGGGAGGAAGCTAGGAGGCAGTGTGGTGCCACAAAAACCCAAATTTAGAGCCCAAAATGTTAAGAGTCCCAGCTCAGCTTAGGACACATGATCTTGGGGAAGTCCCTGAGCCTCCTTGAACTTCAACTTCCTTGTCTGCCAAACAGTAGACCATGCCTCCCCATGCTGCAACCTGGAATAGATGATAATGCACAAAAAAGCACTTTGCCTACAGAGTAAGACTCTGTAATTCCTCCCTCAGAGGGACCCACTTCACTCCCAGCTCTAAAACTTACAATTACATCTACCCGCGACAGGAGAAGCCAATTTGGGTCAAAAGATACTCAAGACCAGTTGACAGGCCAAGTGTGGTGGCTCATGCCTGTAATCCTAGCACCCTCGGAGGCCGGGGCGGGTGGACTGCTTGAGCTCAGAAGTTAGAGACCAGTCTCAGCACGAGCGAGACCCTGTCTCTACTCAAAATATAAAAAAACTAGCTAAACATCACAGCACGTGCTTGTACTCCCAGCTACTTGGGAGGCTGAGGCAAGAGGATCACTCATGACCAAGAATTTGAGGTTGCTGTGAGCTACGTTGATGCCACAATGCTCTATCCAGGGTGACAGAGTGAGACTCTGTCTCAAAAAAAAAAAAAAAAAAAAAAAAAAAAAAAAAACCCAGTTGACAAAGTAACAGTCTACAAAAATTCACACCATGTAACTTGGCCTGACCTAAATGAACCTAATTCATCTCTAGAGCTTTCTGCTCCCTTCTTAAGAAACTGAACAGAGAGATGTTTAACACAGATAAGGGAAACCTTTAGAAAATTGAACCACGCTAAGAAGAAAATAAGTGGCTTCCTAAAGCTACAACTGAAGCCCACACTCACTCTCAGTGGGTGTGGGATAAGCAGAGACACGCTGCCCCCAATGGACAGCAGCCCTCCAATGCCCATCAGAATTCAGGGAGGGCCTCTTGGAGAACTCTGGTGCGACCACGTGGACTGAGGAAAGAGGTCTGGAGCCTGTTCTCACAGACCGTGGGGTGCACTTCTTCCTCCCCACAGCTAACTACACGAGCAAGGCTGTAATCAAGGGTATACATCACATCAGCAGCATCTATGAACAGCAGAAGTGATACCCAAAATCAAGACAGCTGACCTTACTGGACACTACAGATACATGCAGGCCCCCTAGGCTGCCACGATGCTACAGGGCAATGTGATTATCATTAAAAGGTAAAAGCCTTCATTTTTAACCCTCCCTTCCTGGTTGCCATCTCCTACCCTTTGTGTTTGTTCTCCCTTCCTCACTCCAAGAGGGTGCAACCAGAAAGTTCTCCTAGAAAAGGACTGAAGGCATAATTAAAACAGCTTGGGAAGAAGAGCTGTTGAAGGTATGGCAAAGGTTCCTTGGGTGGCGTAAGGCAAAATTCAGAATTTACATCTTTTCATTCCCCGTCTGGCATCTTAATTATCTTCATGCTGGACTTCACCTCCCTGGTAAGGACAAGGATAGGAAACCACAAATAAACACACCTACACAAATATCCTAGCAAGAAAAATCCCTCCGTCTTCTCAGTACTCATTCAGTATTTCCCCACTCCAGATCCAGGGCTCCCTAGGAGCGAGCTCAGTGGTTGCTGCCAGCACTGTATCTCCAGAACCCTCCCCAGCAACAGGGAGCTGCTCACTGGAGAACAGATGTGTCCTCATGCCCAACACATGGCCCGAGCCCACACCCTTCGAGACAGAGAAGTCCCCCAGGTCACGTTCTCCACCGTCATCTCTTCCTCTAAAACAGGGCTGGCAAAGAGTGGGGACCTAGGGACTGTCCTAGTAAACAAATGAGGGAGGGGCACCTGGGTCACCCACTTTAGGGCCACAAACAGTGCCTGTCCCCTTGGTAAGTGAAGACACCCACAGGCTTCACCTCCACCAACCCCCAGGGCTCCTCCAGGCAGCCCCTACATAATAAGCACGGGCTCCCCCAAGCCAGGAAAGGAAGTGGTCGGACCAGGAAGGAACACCCAATGGTGTATCTCCCACCCTAGAAGCTTCTAGTCATGAAAGCTTCCGGAAATAGCAGGCCCCAAATCTACCTTTATTTTTTATAAACCAGGTAGTTGGTTTTATTTATTTAAGTTCTAGTTTATCTTCTTAAGCTGTCCAAACATTTGTCTGAGAATCTCAGCCACATGGTAGGCTGCTCTGGGGGTTCATTCTGCTTTCAGCGTGGGTTTTATCCCTCATTCTCCCTCCCAGATGACAGCAATGCCAGCATTAATGGAAGCTGTCTGTGACGGGACAGGGGTCTGGATGAACCGGTTAAGGTGGGCTTTCCACAGCACGCTGCTGTCCTACGCAGGTGGGGAATCTCTGAAATTGGGGTACAATCCTTCCAGCCTCCACCACTCCGGATACCCTGCTTCTGGAAGGCATTCCTGGGAAGGGAGGTACCAGGCCTTAGGACACCCACTTTAACCCAGCACCCCAAAATGGCCAAAGACTGTTTGCTGAGTCATAGCTCAGTTTCCATAGGAAAACAATAAAGATACTTTCTGTTGCAGCCACGTAAGATTTTCAAGCCAGGACTGCAAACCTCTTAACTGCACAGCACCTTGTTTTGCCAGTCTAGGAAATGGGAACAAGTGCTTCTTCTCCTTACCAGCCAGTTCAAAGCAGGAGAACTCGTGCAGCTTTCAGCAGTGGTGTGAACACAGCACTTCTTCACGTGAAACAAAAGTATTTAGCACAATTCCAAGAAATCAGGGACAACTGTGCTACCAAACCAGCAATCTGATGCCATTTCGGGCAGTTACAAGTAAGAGAAATAACCAAATTTGCCCATTGGTGGCACCCATAGCTCAGTGGGTAGGACATCAGCCACAAACACCAGGACTGGCGGGTTTGAACCCAGCACAGGCCTGCTGAAACAACAATGACAACTGCAACAACAACAACAACAACAACAAAAATAGCCAGGTGTTATGGCAAGGTGCCTGTAGTCCCAGCTACTTAGGAGGCTGAGGCAAGAGAATTGCTTAAGCCCAAGAGTTTGAGGTTGTTGTGAGCTGTGATGCCATGGCACTCTACCCAGGACCACAGCTTGAGACTCTGTCTTAAAAGAAAAAAAAAAAAAAAAAAAATTGCCCTTCATTTATACCCCATTCCCCCTATCATCACCACTAACCACAGCCTTTCTGGCCCCTCATAGAAATAGCCTCTTAAAAGCCAAGAAGTTATATATGAGGGAGAAAAATACTATCATCCCTGAAACCACCCTCTACACTGCCACTCTTTTTAATGTAAAAATAAAAGGAAAAAAAAACCTAATTGGCAAAAGCAAACAAGGTTTGATTTTTTTTCTTCCACTGTAAAGGTATAGTACAGGAAAATACGCAGAGGAAGTTTTATTGTTTTATGGCAGAAAGTTTCTTTAACCAGACTTAAAATGGAATTTACCAAATCTCACAATTCTTTAAGAACAGAACTAGCCAGGTGCAGTGGCTCACACCTGTAACCCTAGCACTCTAGGAGGCTGAGGTGGGTGGACTGCTTAAGCTCACCAGTTCGAGACCAGCCTGAGCAAAAGTGAGACCCCATCTCTACTAAAAATAGGGAAAAAAAAAAAAACTGAAACAAGAGGATTGGTTGACCCCAAGAGTTGGAGGTTGCCATAGAGCTATGACGCCACAGCACTCTATCCAGGGCGACAGCTTTAGACTCTTATCTCAAAAAAAAAAAAAAAAACCCACAAAAAAAACAAAGAATGATTTTAATTTTCATAGAGCCAGGCACACCTGCTTAGAGAAGCCTGGACAGGTCACCTCCCCAGCCACCAGAGGGGAAACACAGAAAACAGACAGGATTCCTCATAAGATCAGATGGGGGGGGGGGGGGGTATTGTCCAGATATTGGCCCCCAATTCAAATAAGAACTTCTCATGGACTAGTCTGGCGGAAGATGAGACACCCAGAGCTGTTGTTGGCAAGCTAAGGCCCACGGGCTCAATGTGGCCCACCACTCGTATTTGTAAACAAAGTTTTATTAGGACACAGCCACTCATTTCCATACCCTCTGTGGCTGACCTAGTGCTAAAATTTGGCAGAGCTGAGCAGTTGCACCAGAGACCACACCGTGCTCAAAGCCTAAAATGTTTACTACCCACCACTTTATACAAAAGTTTGCTGAACCCCACTCTAGAATCAAGTGAATGCCATTGCAAAGGGCTATATAGTTACAGGTGGTTTTCAAAGAGTGAGTGAGCATAGCTCGTTTAGCTTCTCTACTTTACACATGGAGAAAGTGAGGCCCAGAGCAGGGGAGATGACCTGCCGGGGTCAGACCGCTAAAAAGACTGACATCCACCTGCCTTCCAACCCAGCACTCCATTTAACACAAAAGGGTGAGGCTTCTCAAAACAAAACACCAGCAGTAGAGAAAAATATAAATAGAAAATCAAGTCCTCCAAATAAACAATGCTTGGCTCAAGTTTAACACCAGAAATGTAAAAAACGAGGGGAGGAGAAGCACACTGGTGGGGAACCTGTGGCCTCAAGGCCGCACGTGGCCCTCCAGACTCCCAAGTGTGGCCCCTCATCTGAATCCAAACTTCACAGAACAATCCCTTTGTTAAAAGGATTTGTTCTGTAAAATACAGATTCAGAAGGTCGCACTCAAGGATCCAAAAGTCCACATGTGGCCCCAAAGCCACAGGTTCCCCACTCCTACGAGGGCAGACTATTTTAAGCCCTTTACAAACGCCTCTTCCACATACCCCAAAGCACATGTGCTAATTACAAACCCTGCCTCCCTCCCTGCCCAGGCAGATAGCCACTCTGGTGAACTTGGCAATACCAAGCCCTAACAGCCTTTCTCTACCAGGTGTCAGCTTTTCTGTTTCTCACACAAACCCTGCCTGTGAGGAGTCCAAATTAGTGAAGTCTGTGCTACATTTTAGCACTTCGATAATTAAGACCTCTCTTGAAAGGAATACCCAGCATTTCTCCCAAAACAGCCAATGAACATCAGGGTGAGGCTTGGCGCTCGTAGCACAGTGGTTACAGCACCAGCCACACACACCAAGGCTGGTGGGTTCGAACCCGGCCCAGGCCAGCTAAACAACAATGACAACTACAATCAAAGAATATCCTGGTATTATGGTGGGTGCCTATAGTCCCAGCTACTTGGGAGGCTGAAGCAAAAGAATCATTTAAGCCAAGAGTTTGAAGTTGCTGTGAGCTGTGACGCCATAGCACTCTACCGAGGGCAACATAGTGAGAAGTCTCAAAAAAAAATTAAAAAAAAAAAAAAAGAAAATCAGGGTGAGACGGAAGTGCAAATGGAAAGCACCTCAGCCTTCACAGAAGAGACAGTAAGGAGGGAACAGGGGCAGAAAAGGAGGGTCAGAAGGTTCTCACTCCGCTTCCAGCGACAAGACCAACACGTACCAAAGGGCTTTCTTTGCACCCGCACCAGGAAAACATGAAACACCATGAACGGTGCAGGGAACTGAAGCAACATCACAAAGTTAAAATTAATTAGCTGGCATATTGACAGAGGCTCCATTGTGCAGCGCACACAGTGAAGCAATCAAAGTGCGAGGGCATGGCTCACAATGTCGAAAGGCCCTTGGCAGCCACAGGTATAAGAGGGTGAGACATGCTCTGTCGTGTCACCAACCTGGTTCCCTGTAGGGAAGCACACCTGTTTCTGTGTGTGCACGTGTGTGTGTATCCAGTGGCTAGAGGTAACATGTCTGGGGTTAGGCTTTTTTAATCTCAAGAAGACAATAACCAAGCTAGGCATGGTGGCTCACACTGTCATCCTAGCACTCGGGGAGGCTGAGGCAGGTGGATTGCTTGAGCTCAGGAGCTCGAGCCTGGCCTGAGAGAGAGCAAGACCTTGTCTCTACCAAAAATAGAAAAACTAGCCAGACACTGTGGAGGGCATCTGTAGTCCCAGCTACTCGGGAGGCTGAGGCAAGAGGATCGCTTGAACCCAGGAGTTTGAGGTTGCTGTGAGCTGCTGACGCCATTGTACTCTACCCAGGGCGACTGAGTAAGAATTTGTCTCAAAAAAAAGAAACAAAGAAAAAGAAAAAACACAAAAGGAAAAAGCAAGCAATAATCAAAATACAATAACATCTACTATACTATTTGAGAACCTAAGTGAAAGGCTACAGATAGAAAACTGACTAGCAGGAAGCTGGCCTACAAGCTACTGGGCAGCCTGGGAGGAAAGCAAACAGGTAGAGGGTTTGCACTTGAGTGCTGGACACCAGAGAGGACAGATGCTCACCCAACTCAAGTGACAGAATTATGGGTGGGAGGGTCCCCACTATCACAGTTATCAGGGATCCTAGATACTCCCTCATCTGCCACAATCACCCTACCCAACTCTGTCATGAAGCAGCACATCCACTCACCTGCACACCCGCCATCTCCCCAGGCTGCCAACAGCTCTCGCATGCCTAGCCCTGCTCACACTGGTTCCTGTGCTCCTCTGCTCCGGCCCGCTCTTTCCTTGAAATCTGTTGTGTGTGTGTGTGTTGTACAATCCAGCTGCTATGAGCCCTGACTCCAGAATCAGGCTGCCTACACTCAAATCCTGGCTCACTCATGAGCTGTGTGACACCAGCAAGTTACTTAACCTCTCCCTGCCTCAGTTTCCTCATCTGGGAAATTAATCACGGTTCTGACTCATAGGGTTATTGATATGGGTTAGTTTACATAGAATATTGCTTGGCTCAAAGACAGAGCTAAATGAATTAGCATTAAGGTCCCCACCCTGCCTTAGAGGGCACTTGCTCCAGAAAGTCTTCCCTAACTCCCTCCTAGGGTTAAACTGCTCCCTCCTAGAGCCTGGAGCTCCAACTGCTGCTAACACCTCTCTGATGGCATTTATAGCTGATTTTGTGCTCATGCCTATTTATATCACTGTTGCCCACATGCCTCTGAAGGCAGAGTACTAACTATATCCCTTCCTGCAACATGGGGGTAGTCACAGGTAACTCTCCCCAACCCTTGCTTTGCACCATATACTGGGCCATTACACAACCGCCTTTCAACAACCCTAAGATCAAGGGTCCTCAAACTTTTTGAACAGGGGGCCAGTTCACTGTCCCTCAGACCATTGGAGGGCCGGACTATAGTCTAAAAACAAAACTATGAACAAATTCCTATGCACACTGCACATATATTATTTTGAAGTAAAAAAACAAAACAGGAACAAATACAATCACAACTCCGCATGTGGCCTGTGGGCCATAGTTTGAGGACCCCTGCCTAAGATACTCTAGGACTATCAACCGAGCACACAGATGAGGAAGCTGATGTGTCTCTCCAGGATGAGCAACTTACCCCAAGTTACAGAACTACCACGCTGCTACTCAATTCTGATCTGCTGAAATTAAGGTGGGGGCCTCCAGTCAGAACTGAAGCGGCTTTCCCAATGCATGAAAAATATTAATGCACAAAACTTTACAAAATATTCTCTACATGTCAGCCACCTTTTTGTAAATTTTTGTAATGAATATTCTGTAAACAAAGGTACATTTAGCTATAGTTTCACATTTTCTCCTAAGTATGACAACTTTAGGGACACCCTATATTTCTATATATTAGCAATTTTTTTTTTTTTTTTTTTTTTTTAAGCAGGCCCAGGATAGGTTCGAACCCTCCAACTTGGTGTATGTAGCTGGCACCCTAGACACTGAGGTACGTGTGCCAAGCCTCTACTTTTTTTTGTTTGGTTGCAGCCATCGTTGTTCGGCAGGCCCGGGCTAGATTTGAACCCGCCAGCTCAGGTGTATGTGGCTAACGCCTGAGCTGCTTGAGCCACAGGCACCGAGCCTATTAGCAATTTTTAACTTAAGAAGTACTTAGGTATTACTTGTATAATTAAAAATAAAAAGAATCAGCCAGGCATGGTGGCTCATGCTTGGAATCCCAGCACTCTGGGAGGCCCAGGCAGGCAGATTGCCTGAGCTCACAAGTTAGAGACCAGCCTGAAAAGAGCAAGACCTCGTCTCTAAAAAGAGCCAGGCATTGTGGCAGGTGCCTGTAGTCCAGTCCCCGCTACTCGGGAGGCTGAGGCAAGAGGATTGCTTGAGCCCAAGAGTTCGAGGTTGCTGTGAGCTATAATGTCACAGCATTCTACCAAGCGTGACAAAGTGAGACTATGTCTAAAAAATAAATAAATAAAAAGAAAAGCAACCATATTAAACTTACGTCCTACCAAAGTCCTCTAGATCATTCTAATTTTTTTTGGAGACAGAGTCTCACCATGTCACCCTCAGCTGTGGCATCACAGCTCACAGCGACCTCAAATTCTTGGGCTTCAGCGATTCTCTTGTCTCAGCCTCCCAAGTAGCTGGGACTACAGGCGCCTACCCCAATGCCCGTCTATTTTTTTGTTGTACTTATCATTGTTTGGCAGCCCCCAGCTGGGTTCAAACCCACCAGCCCCAGTGTATGCGGCCGGTGCCCTAACTGCTGAGCTATAAGCACCGAGCCTTAATTTTTTTTTTTTTTTTTTTGAAACAGAGTCACACTTTGTTGCTCTCAGTAGAGTGCCATGGCAGCATAAGTCACAGCAACCTCAATCTCCTGGGCTTAAATGATCCTCATGCCTCATCCTCCCGAGTAGCTGGAATTATAGGTGCCCAGCACAATACTCGGCTATTTTTCTTTTTTTTTTTAGAGACAGGGTATTACTCTTTCAGGCCAGTATGGAACTCCTGAACTCAGATGATCTACCTGCCTCAGCCTCCCAGAGTGTTAGGATTATAGGCATGAGCCACCACGCCCAATTCTATGATTTAATTCTTTTTTTTTTTTGGAGACAAGAGTCTCACTATGTCGCCCTGTGTAGAATGCCATGGCATCACAACTCACAGCAACCTCAAACTCCTGGGCTTAAGCAATTCTGTTGCCTCAGCCTCCCAAGTAGTTGGGACTATAGGTGCCCACCACAACACCTGGCTATTTTTCTGTTGTTGCAAACACCATTGTTGGTTAGCTGGCCTGGGCTGGGTTTGAACCCTCCAGCCTCGGTGTACGTGGCTGGCGCCATAACCACTGTGCTATGGGCACCGAGCTCTATGATTTACGTAATTCTAATAAAACTTTAGGGGTAGGCTTGGTGCCTGTAGCTCAGCAGCTAGGGCACCAGCCACATTCACCGGAGCCGGTGGGTTCGAATCCAGCCAGGGCCTGCCAGACAACAATGATAACTACAAACCAAAAAACAGCTGGGCGTGGTGGCAGATGCCTGTAGTCCCAGCTACTTGGGAAGCTGAGGCAAGAGAATTGCTTGAGCCCAAGAGTTTGAGGTTGCTGTGAGTTGTGATGCCAAGGCACTAGTCTACCCAGAGTGACACAGTAAGACTCTGTCTCAAAAAAAAAAAAAAAAAAAAAAAACAACTTTAGGGGTATTCTAATTCTCTTGGACCAAAAGCTTGGTTAAGAACTGGCTTTGGATTCAGACAAACCTGGCTTCAGTTTCCACAGCGTCCCCTCCCCTTTACAGTTGAGAGATCCTGTTCTGTTCATGGTAGTAAACCTCTCAGAGCCTTGAATTCCTTGGGCTGGAAAGAGAACTGTGATATTGACGCTAAAGGTTTACATGAGGATCACATGGAACAGCACACAAAGTTCTGACACAGCCGCACACCACAGGCCACAGACGGGCTGCTCCCCTACCACTGCCACAGCCTACTAACCTGGCTTCTAGGAGTTAATCCCAGTCTGTATCCATAAGTCTGTCTTTCTCCAAAATGATCTACTTGGGGCCGGACGGGGTGGCTCATGCCTATAATCCTAGCACTCTGGGAGGCCGAGGCTGGTGGATTGCTTGAGCTCACAAGTTCAAGACCAGCCTGAGCAACAGCGAGACCCCATCTCTACTAAAAATAGGACAACTGAGACAAGAAGATCACTGAGATCACTTAGCCCAAGAGACTAAGGTTGCTGTAAGCTATGATGATGCCACCGCACTGTACCTTGGGTGACGAAGACTCTGTCTCAAAAATAAATAAATAAAAGAAGAGCTACTTGGGCAAAAGAAAGGGGGGAGAAAAGGGTGCTACCAACCCTTCTTGCCCGTTAACCCCAATCCCGCTACCTCCCTTCTGAGAACACCAGCCATGCATGGTTTAGAGTCAGGCAAGACCCAGGCAATAAAAGCAGAGACAGAAACCTTCCTTCGAACAAGGTCCCTGACGGCCCATTGTCTCTATAGTCCAATCTGCGCCTCTCACACCCGGTTTCAGGGACATAAAAAGGATTCAGACAAACAAGTTTCTACTACTGAGCTCTTACATAGGAAAAAACATCTAAATCTAAATCAATTAATATGTATGAAGTCCCCACAGGGCCCACCACTCAAGCAGAGTGCTGGAAGCATGAGGGAAGAAGGGCCGCAGGCAGGGTTCCCAGAGTTCTAGCCCGCTGGAGGTGCCAGACTGGCCAGATAAGGCCGCACAGCAAATTATTATACATGAGGCCCCGTCTGATTCCCCAGGACTGGTTACGGGGCCAAGGCTGCCTCCCAGCAGGTCCCCTCCAATGACACTGCTTACTAACTAGTTCCTTCTCCACAAACTATGCTGGGAAGCAACACTCAAATTGCTCTGTAAAGCAATGTGCTGGCTATTCCAACAGACTCTGTTTCCAAAACAT
Source organism: Loris lydekkerianus (assembly GCA_963574355.1). NCBI lineage: Eukaryota > Metazoa > Chordata > Mammalia > Primates > Lorisidae > Loris > Loris lydekkerianus. The sequence goes on from CAUYPK010047713.1 coordinate 68,031, forward strand.
GTACCGTATGACCTAACAATTCCACACCTAAGAATACAACCATGTCCACATGCACATTTACCCATGAGGATGTTCATCACAGTGTTGTTTACAATATGAGAAAACTGGAAATAATGTAAAAGAACCTTAACTGGAAAACCGGAAGCAATCAATAGGAAGGAACTGGTGAATTACTGCACATTCAAGAAGCAGAAGACATGATGATCACTAAAAAAGAGAGACAACATTTAATGGCCCGTGAGAGCCTTTCAGCTGACACCAACACAGGTGCTTAATGAAGACAGACAGACGCTTTAAAGAACGGAGGTGCTATGCTGCAGCCTGGGAGAGGGGCATTGTTCTTGGACTGTCAGCCGGACCCACCGCTCTCCAGATTTGAAAAAAATAGAGCACCAACTTACAACCCAGTCACTTCCCTGCCTACAGCATTTCTGAAACAGTTTTACATATTCCTCAACCACAGGAAGTCCTATATCAAATAAGTTTGAGAATTACTGTCTTTTGTACTGTTTACCCATCCTTACCTCCTCTACTGAGATCTGCAATGTATTCTAATGTGCTAAAAACCCTGAGAAATCCCCAGGGGTGTCCAACTTTTTCTCATTAGCTGAATGAGTTGTCTTGGGCTGTGCATTAAATACACAAACACTAATGAATGCTGATGAGCATATTTTTCATGATATCTAACACCACAGGTAAGCAAAATAGGCCTCAAATTATCTACCTATCTATATGCAGCCCACGGGCCTACATTAAAGAATCTGCCTCAAGCCAGGCATGGTGACTCACACTGGTAAGCTCAGTGCTTTGGGAAGCTGAAGCAAGAGGGCTGCTTGGAGACCTGTAAAAAATTTAAAATTACCCAGATATGGTGGCAGGCACCTGTAGTCCCAGCTACTGGGAGGCTAAAGCAGGAGGATCCCTCGAGCCCAGGAGCTGTAGGCTGCAGTGAACTATGATCACACCACTGCACTCCAGCCTGGGTGATAGAGCAAGACCCTGCCTCTAAAAATGGGGGAGGGTGCTGTTTCACTTGGCACTTTCCATAAAGATACAACTACAGACACTTTATTGTAATGTGCCTATTGAGCTGGGAATGCTGACAAATGGAAAAAGCACCCTGGATATGGCAGGAAAGCCTGGGGACCCTCGTGACTTTCTCTTACTAGGGATACTTGAGCCAAGCCATCTTCTCATCTCAGGTATCACCTGGGAAGCGAATGAATCAGATGTACCCTGAATTGTGCTCCTCAAAGGGGAGCCGTGGGGGCCTTAAAGGGAGGCATTATGGTGGGAAACTCTCTCAGCACTGGGCCGGGCATGGTGGCTCATGCCTATAATCCTAGCACTCTGGGAGGCAAAGACGGGCAAAATGTCTGAGCTCACAGGTTCGAGACCAGCCTGAGTCAGAGCAAGACCTCGTCTCTAAAAATAGCCAAGCATTGTAGGGGGTGCCTGTAGTCCTAGTACTCAGGAGGCTGAGGCTAGAGAATCACGTGAGCCCAGGAGTCTGAGGTTGCTGTGAGCTATGATGCCACATCACTCTACCAAGGGTGACAAAGTAAGACTCTGTCTCCAAAAAAAAGAAAGAATGCTCAGCACTCCACCCCCCTCAAACAAGTAGACGGCTCTGTTTTCATGTTTATTTGGGCTTCTGTATAAGACTTCATTTAAAGAAAAGGTTTTCTTGCTAAAATCATATAAAAGTCCACCTGAAATCACTGAAGCCTATGTTCTATATGGTCCCTCCCAACCATTAAAGTTGATTTTCTTTTTTTTGCAGTTTTTGGCAGGGGCTGGGTTTGAACCTGCCACTTCTGGTATATGGGGCCGCCGCCCTATTGTTGGTTTTCTTTAAATCTGCATTCATGTTGGGAAAAGTATCCTTGAGTTAGGGGTGCAAGCCAAGCTTCTCGGAAAAGGCAAGGAACTTATTTTGAGCTCAATGTATTCCCAAAAGAGTCTCCACAGGTTAGGGCTGGGGATGAACCAGGGAGGCCTGCCCACAGGCAGGAAGGCAGGGAGCTTGGGTGGCCATCATGGGGGGCGGGGAGGGCCTGAGCAGATGAAAAGGCATCTTGAAAACCAAGGTCAAGAATGCCCACATGGAGGCTGACAGCCAAGAAATCGGATGACGTATGAAGTGTTATGAGATAAAAAAAGAGAGTTAGGTGACCATGGCAGACAGCTTCATGAAAGAAAGACTGAGGTGAAGGAGGCTGGCAGTCATCTGTTCTTGTGGTCTGAATATACGTTAGCAGACGCAGAATCCAAGGTTCAACTTGAATGAGAACTTCAAACTCAACCCCTGACTGAAAACTGGTATACAAAGACACCCAGAACAGGAACAGGTGTTGAGACTCACCAACCTGTCTAAGAACTCAACACTGTTCTTCTGGCCAAGATGGTACTCCCAAGGATCGTGCCCTCAATGGCATCCTGGGCAGAACACCTCTCAATATTTTTCATCCTGCCATCTGTTCTCTCAAGATCCCCACATCCCATGAGGGTCTTGTGTGCTATTAAAAAAAACACTGATGGGGCAGCGCCTGTGGCTCAGTGGGTAGGGCGCCAGCCCCATATACGGAGGGTGGCGGGTTCAAACCCGGCCCTGGCCAACCTGCATCAAAAAAATAGCCAGGCATTGTGATGGGCACCTGTAGTCCCAGCTACTCAGGAGGCTGAGGCAAGAGAATCGCCTAGGCCCAAGAGCTGGAGGTTGCTGTGAGCTGTGTGATGCTACAGCACTCTACCAAGGGTGATAAAGTGAGACTCTGTCTCTACAAAAAAACAAATAAACAAAAAAACCACTGATGGGACATCCCAATAAAAATCAAAATGAGGAGAGGAACTCAAGGTGCCTGGAAGAGAAGGACGTCTGTGTTTCCTCTACTGCGCTTCCTTCAAGTGGAAGGGTTCAATCATGTTTCCACAGTCTGCTTGTCCCACCTTCCATCCCCTTCTGGCTCACCATCTGGCACCTCAATTCGAGCAGCCCTTCTTCAGTCAAATACCGTGCATCTTACTGAGAGTCTCCAGGGCTCTGAAAGCTGGTAGCTGGCTGTCAGGCAGGTACGAAGCTTCCAAATGGAATTCATTTATGATACGCATCCAACTTTCACTTATCTGGAAATCCAAACAACTGTGAAGCCCATACAACATCCCTGGCCGACTTCCAGCCTGGTGTGGGACACCGGTTGACAATGAACTCATCCTGCATGCCAACGTTGTTCAATTGATAATGGCTGACTAGAACGCCGCAATGAAAATAATTCTGGACCTGGGGTTGGCAGGAAAAGAGTTACTGTGATCAACTTGCAATGTCTGACACCAGCAAGGGAGGAATGTCAGAGCACGTGCCAAGCATTTACCATCTGTCCTGTATACCATGACCAGCCTTCGGATCGGGATTTTGCTCTTAGCTTCATCATATACTGGACGTGTGATTTTGGAAAGTCACTAAAGCCACCTGCCTTTTTACCAACAAAACGGAATAATAAGCCTTGCCTTTCTCCCAGGATGGCCGGAGGGTGCTAAAGAGCTCACACACAGGAGACTGTTCTATAAAGTGTCGGGTACAGGGAATTCTTATATTTAAGGGATTACAGTTCTTCTCCACGAGAGTGACCCTCAGGCACTACACAATCCTGAAGAGGTTTTCAAATCAACAAAGAGCCTGGTGGTTGTGAGTGATGGCAGACTTCTGCACGGCTTGGCTTGAGTCTACAGTTAGGAAGAGGCTTAGGGTCTGGCTCTCTCTTCCCCTGCCACCGAGGATAAAGGGACCCCTGTGTCTTCCGTGGTTCTTCCTGATGTTGCCTAGCACAGCACCACGGGCACTTATGGACTAGAGACCCAAATGTTCAAATGTCCTAGGGCCAGTGATCAAAACGACAGGGCGGTGGGGAGAAGAGCAACGATACGAATGCCAGGGAACAGCCCAAGACGGATGTTCCATGGGGAAGGGTCTCCAGGCAACCCAGCTACGGACACTTGCATTATTTTTATCCGTATCAGGTCACCCTGTGGGCAAACACGCTCTGTCTTCTCGGACGGGAGCTGTAGGCTCTTACAAGACAAAGTTGTACAAGATTCAGTTTAGAGCGCACTGCCACTCCAGCACCGAGAACACTGCTGGTTAAGTAGAGACGCTACCATGCGCTCAAGAGCCCAAGTGGGAGAAAGAGCGTGTGGACACCACATGTGTATGAGCCCGCTGTACCGGACTCAGCCAGCAGGCGTGGAAGGCTAACTCTGAGGAGGCCTTAGGCGATGTTTAAGCCTCGCTGAAGACAAACAGGGAGAGCCTGCTGGAGCCTCCCCATGAGGTGACACAAGAGCATAGGAATTGGAGTGGGACACACCCAGTGTGGGTCTCAGTACGTCTGGCAATTATTGTGACTTTGGAAGCATGATCCATCCACTATCCACCCCCAAGCTGTCTCCTCTTCTGTGAAGTGAAGCTAAAATCACCCTGCAGGACTGATGAGAGGACCACTGATAACAATTACTAATATCAGGAGGTGAGACGTAAGAATGAAAATGCCTACTGTTTACAGGGGCTGTGCACGTGCCAGTGCTACGCCGGGCACTCTGCCCACATTTTATCTAATCCTGCCAAAGTCCGACAGGCTCCTGGCCTCTAAAACAAAGACAGGCAGGGATAGTAGGAGGGGACGCATAAGTACGAGTGCCTTCCTACCCTGCAACCACCACCTGGCAAAGGAACTGGGGGATGACAGCTTCCGATACCACTCCACACTCCAAAGAGCAGATTTCACCCAAGAACCTCACCTGGTTTCACAGACATGGATTATATCACTTTATAGATAAGGAAACTGGGACGGAGAGACTCATCGACTCTCCCAACCCACTAGGTTAATGAGTACCTCTCAACAACCAGACCTGGGCTCCCATGGGGCGTGACAGACTACAAGTGTGTGGTCTCAGGAACCCAACTGTCAGGGTTTGTAGACTGGGTCCATCGTGCTGTGTTTAAGCCTCGACAAACTGTTTCACTTCTCTGCAGCTCAGTTGTCCAACTGTAAAATGGGATACTTGCCCTATCAGGTTGGCTGGTTACAAGGATTAAACTATTTCATACATAGCCCTTAAACAGGAGCTAGCACAGACCAGGAGCCCAATAGCGCCAGCCACTGCTAATGGTCACTGGCCATAGTCCTCCAAAGCCAAGGACCTGCACCTGCCTGGGAAGCCCCTCCACCTTTTCTTCCTCACTCCTTGGAGGCCCAGCTGCAGCACCCTCTCCAGGAAGCCCTGCCAGACCCTGGCAGCGACTCCCCTCCCGGGCTCCCTTCAGATTCTGTCTCATGCTCCCTCCGGACCCTGACCATCACCTGCCTTATTAATTAGTCTGTCTGCCCTTCCAGACAACAATCAACACAATTCTCACTCAGCTCAGCTTGCATGCCGGGTGCCATGCTCTGGCAGGACCTAGGTAACACCTGATAACAATAACCCCATGTCCACAGGTATCCAACTTCTGCTTCACCAGCCACCCTTTCCTGAGGCCCCAGGAGCATCGGGCACGGCACTGAGCATCACGCACCTGTACAACTATTGTAGCCTTGTGCCCTGACCCCTCTTTTATGTATGTGTAAACTGAGCCCCAGGGACCAGGCGATGCCCAAGGCCTCAAAGCCTGCCTGGGTCCAGAGCAGCTGGGCTTGGACCAGAGCAAAGTCTAACTGACTCCCCTAGATCATACCGCCCAGCCATCCTCTTTCTATGCTCTCCCTTCCTTTTCCACTTGGGTGGGAGGGAGATGTCCCCACATATAACTTGCCCATGATGGGGACAACTGATAACAAACCAACGGACCTAGGCACTTGGGGCTCTGGTGTGTCCTCCCAACGTCACCAGCACCAACCCGCTGCCATAGTCACTCAGCTGCCACCTAACTGACAGCCCCCACCTTTTTCCCTCTTCCCATCCGGGAGCCCCCAGAACCTACAGGGGAAGTTGGTTGCTAATGGCAACAGCCTTAGGAGCAAGGTGAAGACCTACCAGCCCACCACTGAGCTGAAGGGAAATTTTCAACAGCCTCTGGGGCCCTTTTTTGTCAATCAGGGTGGTCTCTTCCCTACCTGGGACTCACTTCCTACATGATCCTAGTTATAGGGCTGAGAAGAATTAAGGGAATCCAGCCGATCCGGGCAGGAGGACCCAGATAGATTTAGACATGTCAGCAAAGAGTTGTTTTAAAAAATAAAATAGGCAGGGCCCTCAGCTCCCCAGCCCAGCTGAACACCACCCGCTCTGCTCCCTGCCCTCCATTGCTGTGGTCCTCCAAATCCCTACTCACACCTAGGGGCTGCGCAGGCAGGGATCCCAGCTGAGCACCCTGCCTGACCCTAGGAGACTCGAGTTCCGACTGCTCCTGCCTGTGTGCTTCTGGACCTCTGGAGCCACAGGGACTGTGATTTTCATCCTTTGTCACCTGCTGGAGGGGAAAGGTGGGCTGTTACTGCCACCTCCTCACAGAGCTGTACACACATTACAGGAAGAGGTGACGCTGAACGGGCTTGGGATGGAAGCCTGTCTGGAGAGAGGCAAAGCAGTCTGGGAAGCTTTCTTGGGAGATGTCAAGGACCAGTCTGGTGAAACACAGGTGAACAGAAGGAAACAGGGTGATGGGGAAGCCACCATGTCTCGGAGGCCCATGGGCAGGGCAGCTGTGTAGACGGAGGCCTGACACCTCCTATGGCGACTCGCAAGGATATGGCTCCTCTGAACAAACACCCTGGGAAAGCCTGCCTCATCCCACATTCGTTACCAATCCTTCCAGCGAGCCATGAAAGGGCATCACCATTCTCTTCAGGCACTCCTGGCCCAACCCATTTCCACCCACCAGTTTTTGATGTGGCCAAGCCTTTCTGGAGTTACCTATACAAAAGCACTGAACACTTTCCAGAGTGAAAATTATTTACAAGCCACCCTCAACCATCCAAAGATGGATGATTACACTATCCCCATTTCACAGATGAAGAGGCTGAGGTTTAGAAGTGGGCACTCAATGAAGCTTGTACCCCATGGTACAAGCGTTCCCTATCTTGCTCTCCTTCTGTCCTCAGCCCCACCTGGCAAGGGACAGACTGCCAAGCAAACCCACACTGCGCCCAGGGGACCTACAGAGGATACTCAGCCCTCAGCCCTGGCCCCCACGGGAACTCGGCAGCAGTTGCAGATGAAGCATAAGCTGCTGACCCACTCAATTCAACCTACACTACTCCCTGACCAGCAGGGCATGAACTTGCTCAAAAACATTTTTTAGACCTCCTTTTGTAAAAAGCACATAACCTGAGCATACTCAGGTAGGCAGGAAGCCAGGACCAGAGACAGGGAGGGGAGGAGTGCACAGCACCCCCCCACCCCCGCAACAAGAGGAGCAGCACCACACCCACCCCTTGGAGGAGCTGCCCTCCCAACCCCCAACCCATCACAGAAGGCCTGACAGCCCTGGACTGCTAGTACCATTTTACTTAAGAGGAAACTGAGGATCAGACAGTAAACCCCAGAGGTGGATGACAAACCTCTCAGGTGGTCTTTCTGCCCACCTGGGGTCACCATGCATGCACGTATCCCCAGACTGGGGTCTGCAGCAGTGAGCAAGCTCTGATTCTTGCCCCAGGCCAGTCCACAGGCACCTCTGCCTCTGTCCCATTCTGAGACCTGGCTGGTACAGCCATGGGGCGCCAGCCACCAGCCACATTTCTAGCAGCTGCCTCTGACTCCTCAGGTGATTCCTCAAAATCGTCCAGTCGTGAGCCCAGGGGACCTCCAGCCATAGTCTCCCTCCAGAAGCCCCTCATCTTGGACGGAAGCAGCACACGGGAGCTCACACAGAGACCGTTCTTTATGAAGCACTGGCTTTTAGGGAGTCACGCAGCCGGAGTGTTCATGTGGGCTTTATCTTGACACTGCAGGAGGCTGCGGTGGCCCTGCTTGCCACCAGGGCCCAGTCTGCAGGGAAGCAAGAGCAAGACCAGCCCAGTGCCACCAGCTGACCAGAGGAGCCACAAGGAGGCCTGACCAAGCTCAGGGGCCAGAAAAGGAAGGAGTGGGAGAGGCAAGGAACAGAGAGGAAGGGAGGGAGAGGGATACAAAGAGCACGTGAGGAAGGGGCAGGGAAGGGGAGAACAGAGCCAGCGAGCTGGCCCTTCCCCCACAATCCCCAGGAGCAACAATCAGATATGCAAATAGGGACCCTCCCCCAAGCCCTGCCGGGCCAGCCCCTGCTAGACCCCTTCCCCCTCCCTGATCTCTGAGTCTCCCCAGCACCCCTCACAGCTGCAGGGGCCCCCACACCTCACCCATTCAGAAAGAAAACCTGGCCCTTTGCCCCCACCTCCCCTTCCTCAAGTTCTTTACTCCACACAATTCCACTTTTGTGCATTTTACCCTGATTTCACCACTGCCAGCAGTGCCAGCCTGTCAACATCCTACACGGCTCACTCTGGTGAATCAAGTACGGAGTCCATACCCAGAAGGTGGCCACAGCACTTAAAGCTTCACAAAGCAACTGGGCAGACTGTGTTTGGAGTTCACTTTGCTAATTCTCTCAATGAAATTCAATAATCTGAAGGAAAAACTGGCTCTGAGGCAGCACCTTCAATGTGTGCCGGGCTTGGGCTCCCATAAACCACATGGACCATCTCAGCCAGGTGACAATTTCCAGGAAGGGCTCTCATCCCCCTTCACTCTTCTTCCTTTTCATGAGATATACTTTTGATCCTTTCAGTTTCAAATTACATCAAACATCTAAATTGGGAATCTCAGCTCCTCCACCAGGGGCGCATCAAAGGTGGATATTCAAAGCAGCACTTATTTACAAAAGGCAATGCAAATCTGTCCCTCAATCTGAACATCCCGACACACACCCCTGCCACTGCCAATCCCAGAAGATTCCATCCCTGGGGAAGAAGAGTGTCATCTGTCACCCCAACATGCCAATGTGACGGTGACAATGACACACACAGAACCTGGCACCTCTATCATAACCCCACTTAAGCTTTTGCCAGCTTTAAAATAAAAATCATTAACAGGCAAAGTGGTTTCCAGGAGTATTTTCCTTGGAATGGCAAAGTCTTCTCTGACCTCCTGGAGGAACAGTCTCCAACCCAGGGAATTCTACCCTGGGAATGCCAGAGGGTGGGCCACGGGCCTCATCTCAACCAATTACTTATGATCCTCTCCCCTAATGGCTTCCCCATTCCAAAAACCCAAAACTGAAATCCACCCTGGTCCTAGCATTCTCCCCAAGGTCTGCCTCCAGGCTTTGTCACATAGGCCATCAAGGGTACTCCAAAAACCAGAAGGGCAGGAGTGCTCCAGCCAACCCAACCTCCTCCAAGTGAGAAGGTGCTGGGTGCTTACTGCATACAGGCTATACAGGTCACTGTTCTGAATTCTTCACATACTAATCCTGAGAAGTGAGCCTTAGGCACTATTGTCAACTGCTTCTTATGAGATGAGGATATTGAGGCTGGTGAAAGATCAGGGTCACACAGGTGGCAAGAGGTAGGATACCAGGCCCTGCTCGCCATCATCAGCGCAAAAGTCTCACCTGCTGCAGTATTTCCAACAAGAGATACCTAATTTGTACAAAGCCACTGTCTTAATATTATAATGAGCTCCTGTGGCTACGGCCAGAATTCCTAGAGCCAGGATCATACAGAAAATTGAAAAATAACAAACTTAGATGTTTGCTGGGGTGGTGGTCATTTATCCTAGAAAGGTGGGTTAGCAAACAAACGGTGGCTTTGGTGAAAGCATGTAAGATGATGTCAAAAATGCATACAAAGAACTCGAACAAAATTTCTTAGAGAAGTTGAGGGTGAAACAAAATTATTTCTAAATTTACACATTATCTTCTTTACCACGTAAGAATAAAATTGCTTATGTAAGTTGAGTGTGGAACATAGTATTTCTAAATTTACATATTCTATAATATGTAATTTTAAACATGTATAGTTAATCATTTCTTTTGTGGAGACAGAGTGCCATAGTGTCATCACAGGTCACAGCAACCTCGAACTCCTGGGCTAAAATGACCCTTCTGCCTCAGCCTCCCAAGTTGGTGAGACTACCCCCGCCTGCCACAACACCAGTTCGTTTGTCTAGTTTTAGTAAAGACAGGGTCTCACTCTTGCTCTGGTCTGGAACTTCTAAGCTCAAGCAATTCAGGCCTACCCACCTAGGCCTCCCACGAGTGCTAAGATTACAGGCGTGAACCACTGCACCTGACCATCAGTACATATTTTAAAGTGGCGAAAAATACCTTTGGCAACGATGAAGCCACACCACAGTTCTGCCCCACTCAACATGAAACAAGGTTCATTGCTACCGAACCTCAAACCTCAACAGGCCTGGGTCTTCGCCCTGTAGCCCGACGTGGCTGGCCACACAAGCCCAGCAACCAGATGCCCTTGGACCTCAGGCCACCAGGTTAGAAACAAGGCACAAGTTCCCATTTTTGCCGCAAGTAAACTAAATCAAGCTCAACTTTTCCATATTCTAAGCACCGTATGTTCATAGATATTCTTTTCCTCAAACTGTTTTTCTTCCCCAATTTCTGTTGAACCCCCTAGTGACTACTAATCCTTACTTAACGAGGATTGAGACAATCTTCTAACAAACGTGGGTGCTTCACTACGCAGAAGTGTGGCTAAGCTGTTAGACTGTAGCATGTCCGTATTTCTGGGCCATTGCACGAAGTATGAGTTACCAAAATGGCCCAAGAACCACATTCAGGGCAGCAGAAATGGGAGGGGTTCCCCGGCCTCGACTGCAGCCCTAGACCCCTCTGGCTCAGGCAGCAAGGCTGCCCTAATACTGCTCTCAGACAACAGCCAGCACCACACCTCCCAACTAACCGCCACCTCTGAGGGGCGGGGGCCATCCTTGGGCTCCTTTCAGTCTGCAGCCTTAACAGCTACTGCTGTTGTTTGGAGGGGAGCAGGGCCTTGGGCTGGTTAAGTTTTGCTGGTGACTGGCCTGCAGGCACAAAGGAAGGAACCACTGGGGGAGGGGAGGCCACAGAGCTGGAGGGCTGGGACAAAGGGGACAAGAGACAAAGGGACAGGAAAAGGGAGCCCTTTCTCCTCTGAGGAAGGAACTCCGCATGAGTCTATTTCACTCACACTTCCCTGGGCTAGAACTGAGCCCAGCACACATGGCAACGGTGGCTCCAGGTGGCTCCCACACCCCTCCCCACCTCGGCTGGCCACGCCCCTCCCAGGCCCTCCCAAGCCCCCTCCTGCCCGGCCAGGTCCCCTCCCCAGCCCACTGTTCACAGTCAGCAGGGCTGAGGCTGCCTTTAATCAGCTGCTTCCCTCCAGCCCCGATCTGCCACCCTGAAGAGAGACAAAGCATTATTTATTTGGAGAAAAGGAAAACCTTCAAAAGTGTCAGCCAGCGACAGACATGACACTTGCTGCCCAGGAGTAAGGCGCAGGTTTTCCAGTCTGCAGGGGGCCTTCCATCACAACACACACCATGGCCACCCAGGGGACCCTCAGCCCTCTAAAATCCCACCTGAGTACACCTTGTTTGTTTTGTTTTTCTTTCCTTAAGACCACTGCCGGCCTCACCCAGAGGCTGTGCCCCCAGAGGCTGTGATGATTAACCTATACTGGAGGCCAGACCGGCCCCTCGGGGAGGTCTTCACTGAGGCTCTCCATTTGCCTTGTTTTGATTTTGGTTTGATTGTGATTTTGGTAAAAAAAGACACATGATCCCATCACACTGTCCATTAACAAAGCAGATCTGGCACCCACCACCAGGACCAAGCCAAGAAAGTGTTGGTTTAAGGGTGAGGCCAGAAGCTGGCTATCACCCCGGCAGGGACTGTGAGAGAAAGCCAAGAGTGATTGGTGCCCCTTCCAGAGACTGCCCAAATACCGGAGCCCCTATAACCACCAGGCACACAGCACAACCCCGCCATCCCGTGAGAGCCCCTCTCACAAGGCATCTGCATCCCCCTGCCTGCTGTTCTAACACTTGAGACTTTTACTGAGAGCTTCTGTGCCCGGGTCTGGGGACCCACTCATTTGTTGGGGTTGGGAATGGGGCACTCCTGGTCTCACAATGGGACAACAGTAGTAGGGCCCTCTGGTCAATCTAATCAGACAGCCTTGCTCTGGGCTCCTCTTCCCTGAGGGATCTGGTCTGGGCGGCCAAGCTGGTGTTGGCCACAGCTCCCTCAAGCTCCCAACACCCCTGGAGCAGCAGAGACTGCCCTTTCAAAGGGAAGTGACACTCCCTGTGCCTGGAGGTGAGAAATCATACCACCCTGCTTCTCCCTCCCAGGGTTCCTCCTCACCCCCAGGCCCAAATGCTTGATTACACCCTGGACAGGGCCCCAGCAACTGGACTGCCAAATAATTAGACCAAGGATCAGGCCACGAGTGGCTTTGATAGAACCCGTCTCTCTGCCACGTGCAGTGACAGCTTCTGTCCCCGAGAAAAGAACGTCGTGCGACACATGCTTTGAGTTAAAAACATTTTCAGAAAGAAAATGGGAGAGGGACAGAAGCCATCTGCATCTCAAGTCGGTGGGGCAGCTCTGGACAGGGCCAGCACCAGCTTCCCAAGAAGCTGTGGCCCCTAGAGGTCCTCACCCAGGGAGGGATATTCCAGACAAACTCGCTGACTCACCAGGAAGGGTGGGGCTGTGCCCGGCACCTGAGTCCCAGAGGTGGCAACAGTGGGGTGGCAATGCCCAATCCCCACCCATGGGAGGGTATATTTGGTAAAGCCTAGAAAAATTAAGTCAAGTCCGAGAGGATGGCAGTCCCTGAAACCTTCTTTAAAACCTGTGTATCCTTTATTTTTTTAGTTTATGTTCTTGTGGATGTGTGTTTCCAATAACTAATTTGTTTCAAATTTTTGCTAGAATAACAGTCTTATAAGGACATTTTTGCTTCAACTGCCTTGGAGATGTATTATCACTCCAAGGGGTAATCATCACTTTCTCCAAACTCCCACCCCATCCCTGGCTGAGGCACTCGAATGGCACCCTGGGACCACAATGGTGTAACCTCTACCGCCTTACAGAGTCCCAAACTCACTGAGCTGGCCAGGGGGCAGAGGCAGGGTGCCGGGCAGGCCCAGGGAAGGATAACCTTGCTGATGCTCTCAGTCTGGGAAGCATTCCTGTGCTTTTCTGAGGAACCAACCAACCTGAACCAGAAGGATAAACTCCAGACAAAAAGGAAGCTTCTATAAGCTCCGCGAGGGCAGAGGATTTGACGGTGTCCCTCACTTCTGTAGCAACAGGCATCAAATACTTGATGAATGAAAGACCAAATGGACTAGATGAAGATCTGAGAAAAACAAGTATCTTCAATGACCCACAGGTAGATTTTTGGATAAACTGTCCTCATGAACTGATTCTATTAGGATAGTCTTAATACAAAGTGGTTGTTCAAAAGGAGTATTTCAGGCCCTTGGAAAAGCCTGAACAGCCGATTACAAATAAAGATGCCCCTTCGCTAGGGTGTGGCTGGACTCTCCCTGAAGAAAAGATAAGAGCTGCTCACAATTAGAAGCTACACACAAAGACCACAGCCCCAACAAGCCCTGAGCCAGCCCCATTGGAATCTTGTTAGTCCTTGTAAGCAAACACAAGTCTCCTCAGATAATGCGAAGGTCAACTGTAGACTTGTATGGCCTGATGGAGGTCAAATAATAAAATATTTCTACAAAAACTGTGGGAGAATTAGGTAAGTCAGAACAATTTTCCATCGTCCCACGTTAACCTCCTACTGAGACACGGGCTGAGAGATGACGTCCAGGGTTCCAGACCATGTCCCTGCCTACCCACTTCTCAGTTCTATGAAAAGCAAAAACTGGGCAGAAGAATGATCACTTCTTAAGGGGCCCAGAAGTTGGCGAAAGACTGGATTAACTGAACACTGAGCATTCTCCCCACACATCCTTGAGGATGCTTCCGTCTGAAGCTCCATCAATGTGTCAAAGGCCTACTTTAGAAAAGAAAGACACCAAGCCAAACTTGACCTTGTTCTGAGGGTATCACAACTGCGGGAAGCTACTCACCTACTGACTCCACACAGATGGGGCCCTGGGAGGTGGGCAGCCTCCTGACACTTCCTGATCACTCTTGGTCAACAAACGTAAGTCATGTATCCATCAGCTGTCAGGCCCTGAGTGTGTAAGACTCAACATGGGCCCTGCCCCCAGAGACTCAAAAATGGTTATGAAAAGTCTTTTTAGAATTAAGTGAGGTCTACACTGAGGCATGAAAATGAATATGGCTTTCCAAGGGGGAGAAAGAATAAAGTGCTCCAAGCCAGAGCCTGTGCAAAGGCCCTGAGGCAGGAAGCGTGACCCTCCCCTTCCTTAATCCCAGCAGTCCTGGGGTTCACATTCCACTCCAACAACAAAACCACGCAGCCATAATTTTTATTTTCAAAACATGAAAGCATCCCCAAAATCCTCCAAACTTTTTCCCCAATATGTGAGGTCCACCACCTTCCTGCCTGTCTCTGATGCCCTGTCTGCTGACCACACCACCTTTCCATTTCTGCAGTGGTTTTCCTCAGCAGTAGCTTTTTTTTTTTTTTTTTTTGAGAGTCTCACTCCCGTCACCCCGGGTAGAGTGCCGTGGCATCATACATCACAGCAACCTCCAACTCTTGAGCCAAGTGACCTCTTACCTCAGTCTCCCAAGTAGCTGGGTCAATAGGAGCCCATCACTATGCCTGGTTATTTTTATAGATGGGGGGGGGGGCTCATTCTTGCTCAGGCTGGTCTTGAACTCCTGAGTTCAGGTGATCCACCCACGTTGGCCTCCCAGAGTGCTGGGATTACAGGCATGAGCCACCAGGCCCAGCGAGCAGTGGCTTCTAATACCTGAATAGCTCATGTAGGCCTCCAGTTTAGGATACACCCTATTCTCCTCGCTGGCCAATGGTCACCCAGCTGCCTATCCATGTCTCCAGATGGACAGGGAAGGACATGTTTCTAACCAAAAGAAAGAGTGAACTGCAGGCCAGGAAGGAAGTAGGAAGCCATCCCCAGGGTAGAAATCCTTGCTTGCCCCAAGGTGAGGCCAGAGCACAGCCCCAGTGACAGGCGACGGGCACTCTTTCCTGGAGTGGAACAGGGCAGCGGCACTGAGGAAAGGAAGGTTGGTCTGCGGGCAGGGGGCAGGATGAGATCCTTGCCTGTTCTTCTGAAGGACATAGCATGTACCGAGGACACATGAACACTTCAAACCTAAAAGCACTTAGCTGCCAGGGCTGACTCTGTCCTTACCCCTGCTCGCCACCAAAAACAGACTTCAGGAAGAAAATGAATCAAGTTTTACAAGCTTCCCTATTTACCCAGGACTACAAATCTATCAGCCGGGAAGCTTTTAAAATAAACTCTCTCCCAGCACTGTCGCTTCCTTTCTTGTATTTGTCACTACCCCCTAGCCCCCAAACACACCCAAACATACGGGCGCACATCCACACACACACCATCTTTATGGGTTTCTTTAACCTCGACTGTGGATCTTGAGTCTGAAGGAGGAATTCCAAATTCAGAACATACATCAATCCACCACTCGGAAATACTTCCTGCTTTTCATTCTAGTACTTACTTATTTATGTTTCTAAATATGTCCCAGGATAGCTCCTAAGCAGGGATACCTTCCCCAAGAACACTGGCTACCTGTCAGCCTCTTGTTCTTTCATTCCAAAAATGTTTACTAGATCTCTTCTGGGAACAGGTGAGCACAATCCCCATTTTACAGAGGGGGACACGGAGGCTTAGAAGTTAAGCACCTGCCACAGGTGACACTGAATAAAGGCTTTACTGAAGATAGGACCCAGGCTGCTGACCTTCAAAAGCCCTTGTTCTTTGCACGTTGGCTCCCCGTCACCCCATATCTATCAGACACAAAAAGCAAAGTTGCTTCCTTTTTCAAAGAAAAATGACTCGGCTCGGCACCTGTGGCTCAAGGAGCTAAGGCGCCCCCCACATACACCTGAGCTGGCAGGTTCGAATCCAGCCCGGGCCCACCAAACAACAGTGACGGCTGCAACCAAAAAATAGCTGGGCGCTGGTAGTCCCAGCTACTTGGAAGACAG
>CAUYPK010047716.1:0-18778 GCA_963574355.1 Loris lydekkerianus
CACTATTGCTTTTATCAATCCTTAACTTTCTCGTGTACAACTTACAGCAAATGAAATTTTATTAAATGTGGAATGTAAATGTCTTAGCACAATAACTAAGAAAATGCCAGGAAGGCTATGTTAACCAGAGTGATGAAAATGTGTCAAACAGTCTATGAAGCTAGTGTATGATGCCCCATGATCATATCAATATACACAGCTAAGATTTAATAAAAAAAAAAAATTATAGTGACCATATATACCAACATATTCCCATAATCTATCATAAGATGCTACTGGGGATGAATAAATCCTTTGTCCCCCTTATGACAAAATAAAGTTATATGAATATAAATAGTAGATGATACCTGCCAGCAAACTTTACTAATAATTAAAAAGACACAGATGTCATCTTTTAAAGAGGCAGCTGAGACCACGAGACACAAGTCACCCCCAAGTAAAAATTCTTTTTCCTTAGGAAACATTTTAGTTTTGAATGTTACAGAGGAAACGTTCATCTTTTTTTTTTTTTTTCTTTTTTTGGTTTTGTATGCAGAAACATTACTTACACAGAGTGAACCATTTCAATTTGGGAGCAGCCTGTGTTCTACTATATTAATTATGAAATTTAAGTGACTATTTTCCATTACCCAGCCAGGCATGCTCCCTAATGCTCAAACTCCATTTAGAGTGTCTTGGTACAGCCTGCTAAAAGTCATGTACTGAGATGAGCAATTTATCTTTTTCTGACAGTAGCTCACAGAGGCGGTCTGTGGTTCCTGCTGGCGGGTGAATAATGCCAGCATCTGTACCAGGAGGGCTGCCGTGCTCACTGGGAGGCCTGGTGGAACCCGCTCCTGGTAGAGAGGTGATAGGCCTGTCCCTCCTTGGCCTTCAATCTCAAGTTGGTTGTTGGTTTGAAGCATAGATGGCGTTGAATTTCTTTTTTTCTTCATAAAGTCTGACTTCTACTATATTAAGGGCTAGAAGCAACTCCCCCCCACACACTGACATGCTTCATCACTATTCAACACACCCTCTCCTTCCTTGCATTTCGCTTCTGAGTATTCTTCCAAAATCCCGTGAGGGAGGGAAGGCCTGACCTCTGGGAGACAGAAGATTTAAGTAACCCATCTGAAATGCTCAGAGCAGGTATCCAAATGGGTATTCAAATATTTGTACGCCAACTTGGTGCATTTAAGTGGCTTCATAAGTCAAGCTTTGGCATCCACTGGGTCCCGAGCAGAGCTGTACTGAGCACAAACCTGCCTCCTTCTCTGGGACCTCCCATGAAGTTTCTCTCTTCCCTCCCATGTGCACTTTACCTGCCTTCATGCTCAGAGATGAGTGGGCAGGAACCTCCACGGGGCCCTCAGCAAATAATTGTACCTCACTCTCTAGAAAACCATTTACAGATCACTGGAAATCTGCCCTTTGAGGCATTTGCAGTTAAGTTAGGAAAATCAGTATATAAATACACAGGTGATTCCCTTAGGAGTTGGCCAGTCTCCTAAAGATGTTAACAAAATAAATACCAATCATATAAAATGTGAGTAGAAGAAAAAAATGGGAAAGGGAATAATAATTATTGCAAACTAAAGAGAGAGAACTCTAAAATGAAAATGAAAAAGCATAATTTTTTTTACCCAAGTAGCCTTTCAGATTTTACAATTTACTGTCATCTAATCTATTACCTTATCTGTAGAGCAATCTATATGGTGTATGACACTTTTAGATGCAATTAAAATTTACATGTTAATTTAAACAATAGCACGAGACTAAAGGGAACTGTTACCAGAATGCTCCTGCCTTGGCATGTGTTTGAAGCATTATTAATTTACTGAGTATGTTCCTTTCTCCCCTGAAACTAGTGTTGCATTTCCTTTCTAGGTTGGAAGCACAGTTTTCTTCAGGTGCAGAAAAGGTTACCATGTCCAAGGTTCTACGACTCGGACGTGCCTTGCAAATTTAACATGGAGTGGGATTCAGACTGAATGCATACGTGAGTGTGCTTCCTTCACGCTGGCAGCTGCCACCTCTGTGCTGTGAATGTCTAGGAAGCATGGACCCTCCAAGGAAATAATGAGGATGTTCTGTATTTGTTTTTAATTCCCTAATTCTGAACTTGGAGTGGTTCTCAGGGTGTAGGGTGTAGTTCCTAGGCAGCACCAATATTGCCATTGAATTGCTTAATGATGCTAATATCAAGGCACTGGAGCCTGTGAATCAGAGTCTGTGGGGTGGGGAACACTAGTCTAGTTTACCAAGCCCTCTAGGGTTTATATAGGATTTTTAAAGAGAGGGTGAACTGGATCATGTTATATACCAGGTGTAAGCAGAAATGTTTAAAATGTTATTCTTGTTATATAGTTGAAATATACATGAATTGATCATTTAAATTGTTGCTTCCAGATCAAATTTTATTCTTTTGATTTAACCATGAGAATTAGAAGCAATGTTATAGGAATGATTAATAAGTCAGTCATTCATTTTACCTGCTATGAACTTAGTGAATTATAGTGCCTTACTCTTACCTTAAAATGCTAAATATAAGAACATTAATAGCATGTTATAAAAAATTATTTTGTTAGCACATAAGGGACGTTTTATGTGTGAATATTAATCATTATTATCAGATGTGTATTTATTTCTAAACTATCTTCTCTACTCTAAACTACTACTCAAATTACAGTAAATAGTGTATATACACATATGGGTACACAAACCACCATATTTGTATGTATACAAGTGTGTGTGTATGTATTGTAAGGAGCTTGCTAATATCAGGTCTTCACTATGCTGAAAGTTACAAACATTAATAAATTGTGAAATAGGGACAATACTTAAAGAAATTGCGTTCACAACTTTAAAACTATAAACTTGCTTTATAATAATCTGCCAAAACCTTTACTTGAGATGTATGTGAACCTTATAAAGAATAAAATTATTTGAGATAGAATACACTTTATAATCTCATTTACTCCTAAATTATATTTTAAAGGAACTAAGAATCTCTAATATTTTAATTGTTTTGAAATATGTTATCATATCGATACATATTTTCACCAAAATTAATTATTTATTTAATTGAATAACATGTTTTCTATTTGCCACCAGAAAAAAAGTATCAAGACTTGTTTCTGAATATGTGCCAGTCTGTATGTGCCTAAGTGTAAGACTGGCCTTTTAAGGATTTTTAAAGTATTGTTTTTAAAAATAATTTATGTAGGATATCAGAAGTGTTTGCTTGTTTCAAAGCTTTGATCTCCAAATCTTTATGCATGACTACTTAAACATGTAAAAATCTGTATACTACCTTCATAACCATTGCCAACATCTTTTGCTCTATTTATTTCTTTGGATACATATGCTAACTTTATGAAAAACAAAGTCTCACTATTTCCTAATGCAATAAATGCTTTTTCAGCTCATGCCTGCCGACAGCCAGAAACCCCAGCACACGCAGATGTGAGGGCGATCGATCTTCCCACGTTTGGCTACACCCTGGTGTACACCTGTCACCCAGGCTTCTTCCTCGCTGGGGGATCTGAGCACAGGACGTGTAAAGCAGATATGAAATGGACAGGGAAGTCGCCTATTTGTAAAAGTAAGTCATTGATCAAGGAGTGGAAAGACATGCCGAAAGAGCAAGGAGAGGAACCAGCTGCCCGTCAAGCTATTTTCTAGTTTTAAAGTTCCTAAGTAATAGCATGATGGAATCAGTGCTGTCATCCTGCCCAAATTGTGCTTAATGTGTGTGAGCTCCATGTGTGTGGATGTGCGTGTCGAGTTTGATACAGTGGTGGCACAGCTCAGTAGATATGTAGATTTATTATTTGCTAATTTCATTTTAAGCCAAAGGGAAAAGCTGTATGGTTAAAGAAAAGCATCCAGAGTTAAAAGGAAAATAACATGTGCTATGTTTTCAGAAAATGTAATTCTTAAAGATGGAAATGGATAAATATCACCAAGTACCTAGAAAAAATATAAATTGAACTTTATGTTTAATTTTTAAGACCACATGCTGTTTGGCAGAATGTAAATGTATGTGTTCCTGACGTTGACCCCCCCCCCTTTTTAATATTTTAAAGCAATTAACCTGGAAACAATGCATTAATTAATCACAAATTTGAGTGTTTACAAACACGAGTAGTAAGTCTGGCTCCGACTTGATGGTAGCTAAATCTTCAAGTCCCCCCAAAACCTGATTTACACCCTCACGGAGTCTAAACAGCATGAGCAAAACTTCCAGGGTGTGACCAGTGCAGAGAGTCCCGGCTAGGACCCTGGGGCTTATTGATAGTTCTCTAATTAGGGATTTTTAAGAGACTTTTATTTCCCTCATCCTTCCCTATCAGAAAAAGAAGAATTGCAAACTTTAAAAATGACACTTTGTAATTTGATACCTAGTTATAAAGGCTAAGAGATTAAGTTAAAACTAACTTGATTGATCAAATTACACAGTCTGTAAAGAAAACAATCTGATGTTCTTAAATAATTTATAAATTCATTGATTTGGCAGAGGGATTGAAAAATGAAGGGTTATATCATCTTATTTCTGGACATCACCTTTTAGTTTAGAGTAGGATATCCCAAACAGGGTCTCAGAATACTCATATAAGCCACCCTATTTGCAAGGCTCTCTGTTGTAACACTTTAAATGGAAATGCACATGTTAGACAGATGTGCATTGAGTTCTCATCATGAAACTTGGCTTTCCCACAAACACGAAGGATATTCTGCTGTGAATACATGGGTTTAAAATGTATATGTGTGAGGTATCCATATTTTGTACATTTAAAAATCTGGAGAAAGGAAAATTGCTTCAATTTGACATTTTTTTCAAACTTATTCAAAAAATACATGTTTTTGAAAGTGATAATTTGTCTTTTTACTTGTAGGTAAAGGAGTGAGAGAAGTTAATGAAACAGTTACTAAAACTCCAGGTTTGTATACCAGAACAGTTATAGATTTCAATCAAATAAAATGATTTGTTCTCTACTTTGTACAGTGACAGAATTTTTAACATTCCCATGGCAAAGTTATAAATGTTTCAATTATTTAAAACACCAAGCCTACATAGATTTATATTTTTTCACAACATGGTTTGTTAATGAAATAACATTACTTCACTTAAAAAAAAAAAAAAAATATATATATATATATATATATATGGTGTTGCCAGGCAGTTTCATTAAGAGGTGACAGGGAGAAATGGACATGGAGGGTTGACCATGCCACGTGGTATAATGGAGAGCCTTGTAAAGAGGGTTGCAATTCCTTCCTCCAAAGGAAGAAGCTCTTGTAAATGAGGCACTTTGACAGCATAAGATGTTGGTTTAAATACTTCAAATGTGGATCCCCATTCATTTCCACATATCTCCATAATTTGGATATCCTCTGCCTTCAAGAATGTGAATTATAGGTTTTTTTTTTTTTTTTTTTTCGGTGGGGGGGGCATGCCTTGCTAAATGCATTATATAGCAAATTGGAAAGATGCAGTTCTATTTCCTGAGAAAAGTTTCCATTACTTGAAATCATCTGGCATGTTTTATCTGTGTCCTAACTTTAGATACTATTTAAATAACAAAACGTGTCCTCAAATTATATTACTTTAAGTCACATTGAGTGCTTTTTCTTATTATTATTTTATCAAAAACAGGAACCCTTTGTACATAAAGTCACGTGTCTAGTATTTTCTTTATTCAGTGTGTTAATGTTGGTTTCTTGGACATAACTCTCTGTCTAGAATCAAATGTGAAATGAGTATTTGCAATGCTATTACGTCAGGATTCGTGTTACACATTTAATCCCTAGATGAGACAAAATGTACAAACATGATTAAAAGAATTTCTCTTATTTACACAATGAAGAGTAAAACTGTGTAATCTTTCTGGACTATCTTATTTAAATATTCCTTGCAAATCCAATACAGAAAGCAATTTTTTTAAAACAACATTTTCTTCAGTGGAAGGAAACAGTCTTCTTTTTGCTATTGTTGTGTATTTGTGATACTTTTTATTTGCTTTAATATTCTGAAATAGGTAAATACTCTTTTAGTGGGTGCAAACAGGACCACCAATAGACCGTTTCTCATTTTCTCTGAAGGGGAGTGCTAATTAAATTGGTTTGGTTCTGTATCAAGGTGATCCATTCTAACACAGCTCAGCCACTTGCTTCTTGCATTATATCCCATGTTGCCTGTGACAGGTGAAATGATCAGAACCCAGAAAGATGACCTCTGCCACGTGACCCATGGTCATATTTTGATACACAGAAGCCACCTCTAAGTCACTCCTTGTCCCCTACTACACCTGGGCAGGCAAACTTAATTCAATGGCATAAACAAGTGCATTAGTATCTTCACATGGGTATATACATTCTAATTAGGGAAAGAAATCTTGATTTATCTTAAACACTATTATATTAATTTTAGTAAAGGAAAATAAAGTCATTTTGGGTTTCCAAGTAAGACAGGATGCTAGGCTGAGTTCTGTAGATTGAGCCTGATTAGGAAGGAACAAATGCCCAAGTAGGTAAGAAAGAGAAACACAAGTGAAATGTACTTGGTCTCTCTCATTCGTGACTGCGCGTGAATTTGCTGAAATATATAGCTAGACAGGAACGAATCTTTCTCTCTACCACCTAGAAATTCAAACAATGGGTTAGGACCAGTTCTACTTAAAGTAGATCTTTTCTAATTAAATAATGAGAATGCGTCATAGGGCAAAAAGCAAAGGGAATCTTTCCCCCATGAAATGTCTTTTATAGGCTTATAAAAGATCAAATGATGTTAAGTGGCTGGGTTCATCTCTTGGTTCTCTATTCTGTTCCATACACCTACCTCATGTACACAGTTATGATTTAAATTAAAAAAAAAAAAAAAAGACAAGAGACCAAAAAAAAAAAAAAAAGGGAAATTTACTGGGGATTCATTGATGTAGATTTATTTATAAACTATCATCCTAATAATTTTTAAATTAATATTGTGAAAATAGAAGAAGTTTATACACGTTTAACAAAGATGTAAAAAATAAGTTTTTCTTTCATAACTGGTAAAAACAAGAAAAACGAGAACATTTTTTAATAATTTTGCAAATTTTCCTGTCTCAGGTGAATTTTATGTTTTAAAAGGACTCTGTACCTTTTATTACTGAATTTAAAAGACATATATAAAAGAGATATTTGAGATTTCGGAAGCTACTTTTCTTAGAAATATTGGAATATTCTAGAGAAAGAGAATAAAGTAAACAGGAGAGCCTGAATGAGAGAGTTTCTCCAGCTACATAATAAAGACCTCAAGCAATGAAACCCTTTTGTCTTCATAAGCGGGTTGCATCCAAGTGTCCCTTGGAAATGCAAACATTTAGAGGGCAGTGACTGCTGACAGATGGGGCATGTGGGCTATCCTGAGCCCTCTAAGACTTTCAGAGAGTAGAATTCATATTAGTGAAATACTGGTAGTGACTTTGTGGTAAGTTTAATATTTGTTACTAAACACATTAAAAACGAACCTAACGTTGGTAGTACCAGTTCACCATAACCACTGGCCTTGGCACATCTGTTAAAATAGGCATGCTTTGGCTTCTAAAACACTTTTCCAACAATGAAACAAATATCTGCACAACAGTCCTCCTACCTGTTTCCTTTGACCCGCGCACGTGCTATGGAAGGCGCTGGGTTATCTGCCTGTGTCCCTGTCGCCATCTGTGACCTCCCACTGAACAGCACATGCCTTCTGTGTCTGAAGACGTCTGACTTTAATGTGTGTGTGTGTGCTAATGTTCATCTGTTTCTCCCTTCCTGCAGTTCCTTCAGATGTATTTTTCATCAATTCAGTGTGGAAGGGATATTACGAATATTTAGGGAAAAGACAGTCTGCAACTCTGACTGTCGACTGGTTCAACGCAACGAGCAGTAAAGTGAACGTCACCTTCACGGGTTCCTCTCCCGCAGAGCTGAGGCTCACAGGTAGGCCTGAGACCGCCCTTGGTGCACTGGCACGAGCAGAGAGAGACCCGCACTTTTTATTAATAATTAGTAAGTCGGGCAGCACCTGTGGCTCAAAGGAGTAGGGCACTGGCCCCATAGACTAGAGGTGGCGGGTTCAAACCTGGCCCTGGCCAAAAACTGCAAAAATAATATAATAATAATAATTAGTAAGCTGTGTTGGCTTCTCACCTATGACACCTCATTTTGGCCTCTTCATAACACAGTAGATTGGTATTATTTTCTCAATTTCAAGATTAAAAAAAAAAAAAAAAACAGTACAGAGAAGCTGGTTCATATAAAATATGAAGTCAGGATCTGCGATTCACACCCAGATTTGCATTTCTCTGAACTTTATTCTTTTGATATACTTTTTCTTAACCCATGCGTTCCTCATGAGTTACTTTTTTTGTTATCCTACAATTAATAAAATGACAGCTCTGCTTTATATGGCAGATGCTATCTTAAGCACTTTATATATATATTGTATGTATTATTCTCACATTATTTCTATGATTTAAGTACTCTTGCTATATACTTTTTTATGTGCTGATTTTCATAAAGAAAGAGAAAACAAATTACATCGCTTTCCTAAGTTGATGCAGTAAGTAATTAAAAGAGGCAGGATTTGAACTCAGCAGTCAGAATTTGACCCCTTACTCTTACCTGAGAAGTGCAGTGTTGCTGTCATGTTTGCATCCAGTATAATGTTTTTAAAAATCACTCTACATCTGGCTCGGCACCTGTGGCTCAAGTGGCTAAGGCGCCAGCCACATACACCTGATCTGGCGGGTTCGAATCCAGCCCGGGCCCACCAAACAACAATGTTGGCTGCAACCAAAACATAGCCGGGCATTGCAGCAGGTGCCTGTAGTCCCAGCTACTTGAGAGGCGGAGGCAGGAGAATCGCTTGAGGCCAAGAGTTGGAGGTTGCTGTGAGATGTGACGCCACAGCACTCTACCCAGGGCAACAGCTTGAGGCTCTGTCTAAAAAAAAAATCACTCTACATCTAATGTATATGTATTGTTTTCAGGAGGTTAACTCTTAATGGCTTGAGATCCTCCTTCAATTATCCACAAGTCATAGCCCTGGTTCTGAACACCAAGAGGTTCTAAAATGTCCCCAGGTCTCTCTCATCCATAGACAGCCCAGTGATTGATCCTTAGGGAGGTGATTGCATGTCAAGCCCTCGCTGCACCACCCTACACGTTCCCCAGTGATTGATCCTTGGGGAGGTGATTGCATGTCAAGCCCTCGCTGCACCACCCTACACGTTCCCCATCCCTACTTCCTTGGGCATGAACACATCTAAAAATAGTGCCTGTGGTCCGGATTGAGAAAGACAACATCATGGTGGACGTTCTGCAGGACAGACATATGAGCTCAGCGCCTCTGGCCTGTGTGTTTCCTTAGCCCTTGCACCTGTTAGAGTACAAATGATTTAGGCCAGGTACCTAAATCTAGTCATGGGTCAAAATTATCTAAGAAGCTTTTAAAATATGTGTGGTTTTGGTGTTATGCAAATGAATTCGACAATATTTCTCTTTGTGAATTCGAGGAGCTTGATGAGGGCAAGTCCAGTTAGCAGCAGTGGTTTCAGCCTCTTTTAAAACATCGTCCCATCCTCAGAAGTGAATCAAATGTGGATAAAAAAATTCTGAACTTTTTAATTAGCAGAATTGAATACATATTACTTTTATTCTTATTCTTTTTTTTTTTTTTTTTTTTGTAGAGACAGGGTCTCACTTTATCGCCCTCGGTAGAGTGCTGTGGCGTTACAGCTCACAGCAACCTCCAACTCCTGGGCTTAGGCAATTCTCCTGCCTCAGCCTCCCGAGTAGCTGGGACTACAGGCACCCGCCACAACGCCCCGCTGTTTTTTTGTTGCAGTTTGGCCGGGGCTGGGTTTGAACCCACCACCCTCAGTATATGGGGCCAGCGCCCTACCCACTGAGCCACAGGCATCACCCACATATTACTTTTATTCTTTCTGTGGGGTAAAGATGTTGAATTTAGTGAGATGTGTTACAGCCATTCCAGGTAAACAAAGATTTAATACGACACACTTTTTCAGAAAACAACAAAAGAAAAGGAGGTGCTGAAGCTAAAGGTTACACCTAAAAATAAAATTCCTGCCTGAGTTTTCTGTTGTCTGCAAATTATTATCATCTCTGTTCGGTGTTTCAAATCCAGTGGATTAAATGGCTGAATTATTACCTCTCGCGAATTCCTCCCTGGTGAGCCTGACCAACTGATCTATTCACAGGAGTTTACAAGAAAGAGGAGGCCCACTTGCTTCTGAAAGCTTTTCAAAGTAAAGGTCCAGTAGATATCTTTGTAAGCAAGTTTGAAAACGACAACTGGGGACTGGATGGTTATGTAAGTACTTGAGTGCTGTTCGTGGGTGAAGGACTTTCTAGAAACCCTCTGTCTGAGTGGAGGGTGGCCACATGCTGAGGACTCCTGAGCACAGCAGGACTTTGCTCCTGGGAACTCAGCTGCCCCCTCTGGACAGCGGGGCCATTTTGCCCCTTCTTTCTATAATGGGAGGAACTGGACCTCTGCAGTGAGAAATGGGGCAACAGTAAGTGGTTGTCACTATTAAAAACAAAACCAGACCCAGAATCCAGGTTCTGTGCTGTTCGCGCCACATTCCCTCCTAAGAGTAGTGCAACCCCCAAATTCTCCAAGAGCCTTGGATGACAACTTGGAAAGTTTTGGAAAAAGTAACTTCCAGATAAACAGGGAGATTTAAGAGGTTCCCCCTTAGAATCCTTCTTATACAAGTTCACCATGAGCTTGAGGTGACTATAGGGAATGCCGGCTCACACGGAGGGGAAAAGGCCGATAGTCATGACAGAACGTGAGCTTTCTCTAATGCAGGTTATTTATCATTTGATATCTTTGCCCCCACGGGAAGGGTAGCTAACATAGGAGAATGTTGTAAGATGTGCTACCATTTCAGGGGTCACAAGGAGAGAGCAAGCATTTGTAGAAGTTGGTTAAGGATTTGTCTATGAATTTCCAGTTTTTAACTATACATGTGCCACAGAACAGAGCACAGAAAATACATAATGTTTAAGCTGTAGTTTCTAAATCTGAGATAGGGCAGTTGTATTTTAATAAAGGAAGGTGTCGCTGTTAATCCCTTTTTGTTCCTTTTTTTTTTTCTTTTTCTTTCTTTTCCTATGTATCAGGTATCATCAGGACTTGAAAGAGGAGGGTTTACTTTTCAAGGAGACATACATGGGAAAGACTTTGGAAAATTCAAGTTAGAAAGGCAAGGTTAGTTGCGCTTGAGACACATTTTAAAGCGATTATCTGTCCGGACTGCTGAGAAGGAATGGAAGGGAAGTGGCTCCAAGAGAACCATAAGCTTAACGGCAGAGGCTAACAAAGTTTACCAGTAAATGGAAGATTCTCATAAACAGCAAAATGCACAAACACAAAGCTGGAAATAGTGTTATCAACATGCCAGAGATGGAATTAATATGCTGACTGTATCAACAGCTATTAAATAAACGGGAAAAGCCAAAGATGAAACAGGTTCAAAAGGGTCTAAATTGTAGTACCCTGAAGAAACTAACATTTTTTAAAGTAAAAATAATGTGAAAGTCACTAAGTGTTCAACAGACGTCTGAAAGTATTTTCAAAAATTTGTATCTATATAGAGTAACAAATATAGATAATTTTTAGCTTTCAGAAGGGCAAAGTTTTAAAAAACGCTTTTGGATTGGTAGTTGAAATAGACATTCAGGAGTTTACTTTTGGTGTATCTGTGAGTAGATAGGCACAATTTAGCAATAATATTTTATCCAAAATTCTCTCTGGAACTTTTGTTCAGACAGATGTGGAAACTATTCCTTACATATTCAGGCATGTCCTAAGCAGTTTTGTTTTTAATAGTTTAACATGGAGGGCGGCACCTGTGGCTCAAAGGAGTAGGGTACCAGCCCCTTATACTGCAGGTGGCAGGTTCAAGCCCAGCCCTGGCCAAAAACTGCAAAAAAAGAAAAAAAAAAAAAATAGTTGAACATGGAAATAACTTGTATGGGTTACACATCTATCATAAAAGAATTGCTTCAAAAAATAATTTTATGTGATGATATAAATAGGAAACCATTTATATTCAGTATATTTCATTAAAGGAATAAGGGTTATATATTGACACGTAAAAATGTTCTGCACATTACATAGGTACAGAGCTAGGTGCTCCTTCCTTCTTTCCACAGTTCTGTACCATCTGATTTTTACCTTAGAAATCACAGAAGGAACACATAGAAAAACAATTGCTAGATTTGAGTGTTACCTAATCTATTTGTGATTGTTATGATCTTGGATGAGTTGCGACATTCTTGAGCTTCTTTCCTCATCTGAAAGGTCAGTACAGAAGTTCCCAGGGCTGTTATGAGTTTAAGAGACGACAGAAGTGACTGCTTTGTAGGCATCAAAGCTCTTTTTACACAAAAATCATTAAACGTGTCAAAACCAACATAGAAAAGAAATGCATTTTGTAATGAGATTAGTATCATATTTCTCCCACTTGTAGAATAGTGTTAAATATTCATCTTATAAAGACACCAGAGTTATCTTTCAGAGAAACATGGGTAAATTTTTGTGATAAGTATCCCTGATGAACTTACTTCATGAGTCTTGTATCAAGATCCAAAGGAAAGAGTCTATCGACCTATACGTTAATATACTGAAAAAGAAAAAAAAATAAAAACTGATCAAAAGTATATTTAATCATAAAAGACTTGCCTTCCACCCTACCAAACTCAGTGCGTTATAGTGTCAGCACTGGGGGTGATAATATTGTAAATTGGGTTAATACTATTTTGAGGTAATGAACTAGAATTAATGCGTTAGACCTACACTGACGATGGGCAGTATTTTTTCTCTCACTCTAGGCCAAACCCTGTTGTTTTGTGTACTCCTTTCTCCCTTCAGCTGCGCTCTAGTAATTCTGTTTAAGGAAACCCCAGTGAGTTGTAAAAGATACTGAGTTTACATCCAGGTTCTCATCCATAAACCTGACCCAAGCTGCCACTTTTTCTTTCACCTGTTTTCTTTGCAGTGCCCAATTTCTTTTTAACAGTACAAAAGCTTGCTTTGGCAAATTATCTTTATTCTCATGTGATAATGAGCTTATTGTCCGGAAACACAATTTGCCTTGCAAAATAATTTGAATCCCAAGTAAGTCTCCCATTGGACTAATTAGAGAAGTTTGTGCTATAACAACTGTTCAAGAATGGGGCTGACTTCACATATGCAAATAACAGTCAAGCTGAGAATAAAATCAGAGCCTCTGTACCTTTTACCATAGCTCCAAAGATGATGAAATACCTGGGAATGTGTCTAAGAGAGGACATGAAAGATCTCTATAAAGAAGACTATGAAACCCTGAGAAAAGAAATAGCAGAGGAAGTTAACAAATGGAAAAACATACCATGTTCACAGCCAGGAAGAATAAACATCATGAAAATGTCCGTACTACTCAAAGTGATCTACAGATTTAATGCAATCCCCATCGAAGCACCAAGGTCATACTTTGAAGAACTTGAAAAAACAGTACTTTATTTCATATGGAACCAGAAAAAACTTCAAATAGCCAATACAGTTTTTTGAAATAAAAACAAATCTGGAGGTGTCACATTACCAGACTTCAGGTTATGCTACAAATCTATAGTGATCAAAATAGCATGACACTGGCACAAAAATGGAAATATAGATCTATGGAATAGAATAGACGATCTAGAGATGAACCCATCCACATATCGCCATTTCATCTTTGATAAACCAAACAAAAGCATGCACTGGGGAAAAGAATCCCTATTTAATAAATGGTGTGGGAAAAGTGGATACCCACATGTAGAAGACTGAAATTGGACCCACACCTCTCACCATTGAAAAAAATTCACTTTCACAGGATAAAGGATTTAAATTAAAGACATGAAACAATAAGAATTCTGGAAGGGAGTGTAGGGAAAATGCTTGACAATCTTGCCCTAGGAAAAGATTTTATGAAGAAGACGCCCCCCCCCCAACCCCCTCACCCCGGCAATTGCAGCAAAACCAAAAATAAATGGGAACTGATGAAGCTAAAAAGCTTCTGCACGGCTAGGAGTACCGTAAGTAAAGCAAACAGACAGCCTTGGAATGGGAGAAGATTTTTGCATGTTACAAACCTGACAAAGAGCTGTTAACTGCAATCTACACAGAATTCGAATTAATCACCATGAAAAGAGCAAACAAGTGGGCAAGAGACATGTAAAGAGACTTCTCTGAAGACCACAGATAACCAACAAACGCAGGAAAAAATGTTCCTCTCTAATCATCAGGGAAATGCAAATCAAAAGCTCTCTGAGATGTCATGTAACTCCAGTGACAATAGCCCACGTCACAAAGTTCCCAAACTGCAGGTGCTGGTGTGGATGTGAAGAGAAGGGAATAACACTTCTCTGCTGCTGGTGGGACTGCAAACTGATACGACCTTTATGGAAGGAAGTATGGACAATCCTTAAAGAACTGAAAGTCAACCTTCCATTTGATCCCACAATGCCATTACTAGGTATCTACCCAGAAGACCAAAAATCATTTTACCACAAAGACATTTGCACCAGAAGGTTTACTGCAGCTCAATTCATAATTGCCAAGTGCTGAGAGCCGCCTAAATCCCCATCAACCCATGAATGGATTAACATTCTGTGGCACGTGTACCATGGAGTACTATTCAGCCACAAGCAAAGATGGGGACTTTACATCATCTATGCTTACCTGAATGGCACTGAAACACATTCTTCCCAGGAAAATATCTTAAGAATGGAGAAAAAAGTATCCAATGTACTCCATACCAATATGAAACCAATATATAGACAATTACATGCCCACAGGAAAAATCAAATACAAATATAATCTAGAAGGGGGAGGGGGAAGGGGGGAAGGGGATTGGCGGGCTCTCACCTAAGACGCACAATGTGAGGGTGCTCAGCACGCCCCCTGGGGCAGAAAGGGCTCAACTACAACTTGAACCATATAACTGAAAACAGTAGAACCTAAAAATTTGTATATTTATATTATTTGAAATAAATAAAATAATTTGCATTTCCCTGAAACAAAAAAAATGGTGGCTAAAATCTATCTTTTATGAACAAAAATTAAAATGACCTCTAGTCAGCAGATAAACCAAAGAGAATGATTGTTATCAAATGGATACCAAAATCAAGTTCACTTGAAAGACAACTTTAATGCTAAAACTTGCCTGAGAAACTCAGCAAACTTACTTTGAGATGTTTATGTCTGTCTTTCCTTCCAGTAATAAAAATCGTGTTTTACTATCTTTTCCTATCCTCATAGCAACTTATATTTTAACAGTGAGCTGCATCATTTCTTTCGAGTATTTCTTAATGCAGTGATTAATTTCATAATCTTCCCAAATTAAAAGCAGACTGCACCCACCAATACACATATGAATGATACAATGTCACTCATGTAGAAAACTGCAATATTTATATAAATTTCAATGACTGCAATATTACATCAATATCGATGACTTGGCCTCAGAACAAGAGAAAATAGCAAATAACACCAGCCTCTGA
The DNA here is from genome assembly GCA_963574355.1 of Loris lydekkerianus. Taxonomy (NCBI): domain Eukaryota; kingdom Metazoa; phylum Chordata; class Mammalia; order Primates; family Lorisidae; genus Loris; species Loris lydekkerianus. Next base: position 15,568 of record CAUYPK010047716.1, read on the forward strand.
CTATAGACAGAAACATTTAAATGCTTTAAGTTTGATTTCATGAAAATTCAAATATCTGTAAGTAAAACCCCAAATCAGTATGTACAGGGACCCTCTTGCCTTTCTCCCATTTCAGAGGTAAGGCTGCTTCTCAGGACTGTTGCATGTTAGTAGCAAACACAGTGGGCACCTGTCAATGGACCCCCCCAAGGGACTGTAACAAACTGGTCCACCCACGGAAGGGGTCACCATAAGGAACTAGGCCTACTGCACTGACGCACACATGTGGTGCATGTCTGGTCTGTGAAAATTAGGTCTACTTAAGGAGGTGGTCAGTGCTTAGGGAGGTGGTCAGCTATGGGGTTCCTATTGTAGTTTTTTGTATCTTGATCATAAAGTGGATATTAAAATTTTTAGAAAAGAATATCAATGGGTTCCCTGTGGATTTGCAACTCCTCTTCTTGTAGAGATTATGCACGTATTCATGTATAAAACTTATCATATCTGTTTCTTTTCTGAGGCCTAGTACAGCAAAGCAAGTACATGAAAATTAAACATGTCTTTTGTCTTCCAGACCCTTTAAACTCAGACCAAGATTCTTCGAATCATCACCACGGCACCAGCAGTGGCTCTGTGGCAGCTGCCATTCTGGTTCCATTCTTCGCTCTAATTTTATCAGGGTTTGCATTTTACCTCTACAAACACAGGTACTGTAACATTGCATTTCAAAACTTTGTGAGTGTACAGTATGGGTTTAAGCAGAGTGCATGTTCACACTCAGGCACACATATGTTTTATATCGCTGTGTGCTGGGACCCCTCACATCAAGAATGTTTCCATGCCACGGTTTTGGTTGGTGATTGTTTTTCGAGTTTTGTGAGTTTTTTTTTTTTTTTTTTTGGTTTAGTTTTTTTGCCCTACTTTTGCAGTGGGACAGAGTTGAATAAGAGAATAAATGGCTTGGTTAAGACATAGCATGCTGGAGGTGCCTGCAGCCCAGTGGTTAGGGCACTGGCCACATACCCACAGGCTGATGGGTTCAAACCCAGGCCAGGCCTACCATACAACAATGACAACCACCACCAAAAAATAGCTGGGCGTTGTGGCAGGCGCCTGCAGTCCCAGCTACGTGGGAGGCTGAGGCAAGAGAATCACTTAAGCCAAAGAGTTTGAGCTTGCTGTGAGCTGTGATGCCACAGCACTCTACCGAAGGCGACCTAGTGAGACTGTTTCAAAGAAAAAAAGAATGAAATAAGCTGCTTTGTTTCCTGTTCAGTTGAAAGATGAGGTAAAGCAGTCTGTATCCACTGTCAGATTCCACGGCCAGCTAGCAGAACGTTGCCGTGTTTTTTCAGCCTTCCAGCAGAAGGGTGAACACATGTTCCCTACGGCTGCTTTTAACTCCATGAATTCATGACTGATGAATTTGTATTGATTTCTGCTTTCAACAAATAAAAATCTAGTTCTTAATATATACTAAGAAGTGTTAGATGTTCCACTCCTGAAATCTGAGTTTCTAATAATTTGAAAAACCATACAAAAAGGAAAAATTAACTTAATGAAATAAATTCTTTCACCAGGGTTTATATGAATGTCAAAAAGAAATTATTTTGGAGGAATTACAAAGTTCTTACACATTTCATCTCTGTGTTACCTGGGGGAATCTGACAAGGTCAGACTATTCTAAAAGGTTATTTGAAATAGCAGCACTACCTTCAAGTAATAAGAAAAAACCCTAAAAAAAGGTTGAAGTGAGTTAAAAATAAGGCCCTAAAAACAGGTTAAAGTGAGTTAAACGTGTCAAATGTTTATTCCTATCATATAGATAGTTCTACTTCTTCCTAGTTCAAATTTAAAAAAGAGGAAAACGTGTGAAACTGTTATTTTTTAAAGTATTTCATGGACTATCTTCTTTAAATGTGTTGCTTTCTGGAAAGAATGTTTCTTCAGTTATATTGTTTTAACTGTTTGCATGCTTGTCTTCACTTTCAGAAGGTTGGTAATGTGCCTACTTAAAAAAATATATATTTTTTTCTTTTTCAATGAAAGAAATTTCCGGTGGTATTTACAAAACTAAAGATTGACGCAACTGCATTTTTTTTTTTTTTTTTAATTTTGAAAAAAATAAATCCTATGCACACAGGTCTGGTGAGACTGCTCAGGGCTAGTTTAAAATTTAGTAAATGTAGAAATATATGTCATCACGTTGCCCAATAAAATGCCATAATTAGACGTTCTCTTCTTCTTAAAATGATGTAAATTAAAAACAGATCTATTTTTCACAAGTGCCTATAGGAAATATAGTAGGAGACACACATTATAGGAATTTATAATTCCTAAAAATTTATTTGTGCTGTCTTGCTATCTAAGTTAACCCTGAGGAGAGGGTGTAGTTGATTTAAGCCAGCGGTTCTCAACCTGTGGGTCACGACCCGCAGGAACTGTATTAAAGGGTTGCGGCAGTAGGAAGGTTGAGAACCACTGATTTAAGCTCTTTTCCTTCTTCTGTTGACATTTTTCTGGTCAGCAGGAAGGCCTCAGGTCATCCTCTCCCGTCCTTCATGCCAGGCGCTGGATGGCACCCCTGAGTCAGAGAGCCGTGCCTCCCTGCACCTCCGAAGACTCACACCTTCACACAAGTTCCAGATTATCTTGTCCTTGAAAAAGATATTCCCACACAATTATAGATATTGATACAGACATTAAATATGACTGCTGGTTGCATACAACATTAGCAGGTATTAGGTCATTTCAAAAGTTTTGTCCATTTTTATGAGTCTACTTTAAACTATAATATCTCAGTGAATATTTGTTCAATTTAATCGAAATAAGCGCCATTTGAATCAGTGCACTTTTGCCAACGTAACACAAGTCAATTAATTCCATCAGCTAAAAATTGGGTGCTCTGGATTCGATGAAGTCAACAAAGGCCGTTTTTGCTAGGTCCTGATTGGCAAAGGTTCTACTGGTGAGAAAGTTATCGAAGTGCTTGAAAAGATGGCAGTCAGTTGGCGAGAGGTCTGGGGAGTATGGTGGGTGGGGAAGAACTTCAACGCTCAATTCCTTTAATTTTCGGACGGTGATTTGTGAGATCGGACCTCTTCTGTTGACCAGTGCTGGCTGCTGCTGACGCAATTTTCGGTACATTTCATCGATTTCCTCACAATAGGACTCTGCTGTGATGGTTTGGCCTGGTTGCAGAAAGTTATAGTGAATCACACCAGCCGCTGAC
>CAUYPK010047720.1:0-11066 GCA_963574355.1 Loris lydekkerianus
CGTGCTGGAGTTCTGAAACTGTCTGCTATCTGAATTTCAGAATCTCTTGGCATGTCTGGAAAATTCTCCTTCATAATCTCATGGAGAAGAGACTCTGTGCCTTGTGAAGCCACTTCGTCACTTTCGGGGATCCCTATAAGATGAATATTGGTCTTCTTCGAATATCCCAGAGCTCTCTGAGAGAGTGGTCTATTTTTGCTCTCCATTTCTTTTCTTCTTTGAGGATTTGGGAGTGTTCAAAATCTTTGTCTTCAATGTCAGAAATCCTTTCCTCTGCTTGCTCCATTTTGTTACTGAGGGATTCTACTGTGTTTCTAAGATCTTTGAGGGCTGCAACCTCTTGTCTCAATGTGTCAAAATCTTAGCTCATTTGGTCTTTGAATCCATTGAATTCTTGAGATAACTTTTGGAATTCTAATTCGATCTTGTTTGCTATTCAGATTCTGAATTCAATTTCTGACATCTCAGCTGTTTGTTTGTGCATGGGGTCTTGTGTTGTTTCTGTCCCATTGATCCTTTGAGGGGAGTTGATCTACTCTGATTATTCATATTGCCAGAGTTTTTCTGTTGATGTCGCCTCATGATTGTTTTTCACCCTTGCCTCCGGCCATCCTCAGAGTTGGAGAGGTGTCTCTCCCAGATTAGACCCCAGCGGGTTCACTCTATTGTTGCTGGATCTTGGTAGGGAGTGACCCTGTGTAGTTCCTCTGGGGCTGCTCTAGCTAGGGAGTTCTGGTTGTGGAAGCAGCTCTGATGTGTGACACACCTAGATCCAGCAACAGGGCTGGGGGTGGTGCACACGGTTCTGGGAGTGCCTGGCGCCCAGTGACTTTGGCACAGAGAGCGCAAGGCTCCAGCAGTCTCTGGACAGGAGAAGGGCTCTGTGCAGAGGCAGGTAGGGCTCCAGAGGGCACGCAGCTACCAGAGTCCCTGGCCAGTTGAACGGGTAGTGTGGAGGCTGGGAGGACACAGGAGGGAGGACGCAGGGTTGCGTGGCTCTTGCAGTTCCTAGTCAGAGAATGTGGAGGCCTGGTGGGTGCGGGTCCCTGTTCGGGGGTCTCTGCACAGCTCTTATGGAGGTCTGGGCAGCGCCAAGCCCAGGAGTTTGAGGTTGCTATGAGCTGTGACTTCACAGCACTTTACCTAGGGCAACAGCCCAAGGCTCCAGTGTGCCAAAACCATCTCACTCTGCCCCTTAGGATTAAGGCTGTAAGGCAGCTAATTCCCCGCCTTCAGGCTGCTCAGTCACTAGGTTACTTTGTCCTGCCCCATCCTTGCTTTGGGACCCTGAGGGCGGGGCAGTTTTTTTCCAATGACTTCCTCTGCCCAGCTCATTGGCTCACTCTGGGGCCCCAGACAATGCCCAAAGTTCTCCACACTCCTGCTGAAGCTCTCTCTAAGGCAGTTCAACTGAGTGCCAACTCCAAGAACACCAAAACAGTTCACAGGTAAGGCCCTTCCGGTTTGCAGTCTCACTGCTGCTTGTACTCACGGTTGCCGGGGTGATTAGGTCAATTGAACACATGCAATCACTTGCCAGTTCTCCACTGTTTTTGTCCTCCTCTTGGGGTCCAGAAGTTTCTTGCTGGCTTCCTGTATCCTCAAAGAGATGATTATAGGCAGATTCCATCGGCCAGAGATGCCTGGAGTCCAGTCTCCCCAGACTCCTTGTGCCCAGTTTCAGGGAAGCTGTTACTCAGCTGCCATCTTTAATCCTCCCCCCAGTTTCTTCATTTTTAAAATAATGACAAACATTTCTGTCCACCACTCAAAAGGGTAATTTTTAGATTTAATGAGATCATATCAAAATACTTTAAAACCCATAAAACACAAACTCCTTCGTTATGTCTTCAGTTTACTTTTCTATTCAGAGCTAACACAACAGAATTATTGCATGTCCTTAAGAATGGTGGTTGTCATTAAGAAAGGGGGGAAACCACTGAATAACCTGCCCAAATCTGACAAAGAAAACACTTTGTTAAATCTATGCTTTTATGTTAGAATAGACCACCTGAAAATTCCCAAGCTTCATACTTTTAAAATTTAGTGTATTTCACCACACTAATATTTAAATTCCATCACTAAAAATATAGCTTACAACACATTGTCTAATCTCTTAGAAAGTAGAACCCTTTTGCCCAATAGATAGTAGTCACTAAAATAAATAATTGCTCTTAAAAGCAGTACTTCCTCAACTGTGATATGATTTGGTAGTCCAAAATCTTATTTTTCAATAAAAAGGAGATTTCATGAACAGAAACATAGAGCTCCTTGAGATTTGTTTGATTAATCAATATAATATTTCTAAGTAGCTTCAGAGCAAATATCCTATCAGGTTGGTCACAGGTATGAGATCTTTGTTCCCCATAACGGCACTGCCAACCATAATCACATTAGTTTTCATTTGTGCATTTTGTGGACAGTGTTAGTGCTCAATGCAGCACCACTGGTCTCTATATCCAAAGACTAGAACAGGATCCTAAACATTTGGCATCATGTCTTTCACAAATTTCTGCCTTCTAAACCCAGGTTCCACTGTTGCAACCAAAGCCATTCCTATCTAATAAGACCATGATGCCTCTTACTCAACTAGTGTTTGTTGGTAAATCCAGCCTCCATCCCATTTTTCTGAATGTTTTCAGTCAAAGCACGTGGATTCTCAGCATCCTGAGATGAACAGCTATTGATTGGCTCTTGCTGTAGCCATTGTGCTTATCAGTGTTCTAGCCTGGCCAACATCCTCTGCATGTCAAAGAAAGGATCCTGGCGTAGCTGCTCTCAGAGACTTTCTACTGCAGGGTGACCCAAAGTAATGTTGGGAACAAAATGCCCCTCCATTTCATCCGGGTGCAAGTAATCAGCCCCAGAGTCCAGCACCTAGAATTATTGGCACCTAAATTGGCCAGGTTGCTATTGAGGATGAACAGGCCAGTCTATAGCTGGCTACCATGACACTGGTTCCCAAGAACCAAACTACCCCAAGAGTTTGCTAAGAGGATGAAAATATCACCCAAGTCATCCTTTTTAAATGTTTGAAAAAACACATTAGTACTCTAAGCAGTGACTAAATTTTCTTTTCACTAAGGAACTGATTTCCCCAGGGTAAATCAGACAATAGACATGAGCTGGAACTTATAAGAATTTACTTTAAAATCAGTTATGTCTTCAGTTTACTAGCCTGCCATTCAAATGAGTGAACTCACAATTCATTTTGGTTTTGTCACTGGGGTGGGTTAGACAAGTTAGAAAAGCTGATTTAGTGATATTGCTATAAAAATGGAATAACCCCAAATCTCTATTGATGGGGTCTTTGGTAGGAATATAAATAGGATCAAAGGGCTACTAAATGTGTTTGTTTTCACATTCCTTTCAAATAAAGCTCTGCTTTGTATATGATATAAATATATATTATATTTATATATGATATTATATATAATATATCATGATAATATATTATATAATATATTAATATATGATATAAATATATATATTATATACATATTGCATATACATTTCTCCCATTTAATGTGTATATCTAATGTGATGCTAGTTCTCTCTTACTATATTATTACTCCTGAGAGACATTTGGCATATTTTCCTATTTTGAATTTCTATTACTTTTATGATCAATAAATTTACTTATACTAGATTTTCAGAGTATGAAAATGTTATCCCATAAAACTCCTCTAGTGTTGAGCCTATTTTTATGAAGATAAAGTAAGAGATCAATTTGGGGGAATTTTTCCCATCAAAGGAACGTACTACTAGCTTACTAGTCAGAGTTGGTAAGGCTCAAATAAGTATGAGGAGAATAGTAGCAAGACATTTGAAGCCCTACCTTCCTTCCATTTTTCACCCAATGCTTTTTGACTTAACACTGACACTACTGTAAAATTGGAGCAAGAGATTCAGGACAAGACATTACAGACCCAGTTGACAGTTTTGGGGGAGGCTGCTGTAGGTATAATCTCCAAACCTCCACTTGGAGGCTTTTCTTTCTTTCTCTTGTCTAATGACTCTGCCTAGGACTTCCAGTACTATGTTGAATAGAAGTGGTATCCATCCTTGCCTTCTGATAGATCTTAGAGGAAAAGCTTTCAACATCACCATTTAGTCTGATGTTAGCTATCAAATTCATTACATATGGCCTTTATTGTGCTGAAGTACATTCCTTCTATACTTAATCTGTTGAGAATTTCTGTCATAAAAGGGTGTTGGATTTTGTGAAATGCTTTTATGCGTCTGTTGTCATGACACCGTGGCTTTTGTCCTTCATTCTATTAATGTATCACCCTTACAGATTTGTATCCTCACATCTCTGGGGTGAAACTCACTTGAATAATCCTTTAATTTGTAGTTGAATTGGGCTTTCTCGTATTTTACTAGAAGATTTTTGTATCTATGCTCATTGGGCTATTGGCCTGTAATTTTCTTTTCTTGTAGTGCTTTTTCCTGGGTTTGGTATCAGAGTAATGTTAGCCTCATAAAATGAGTTTGGTGGTATCCTTTTACTAACATTTTTGGAGAGTTTAAGAAAAATGTCGACCTCATAAAATAAGTTTGGTGGTATTCCTCTTATTCACATTATTGGAGAGTTTGAGAAAAATTGGTATTAGTTCTTCTTTAAATGTTTTGTAGAATTCAGCAGTGAAGCCATCAAGTCCTGGGCTATTCTTTGTAGGGAGGGTTTTGATTATTGATTCAATTTCCTTATTTGTCATTAGTCTGTTCAGATATTCTGTTTCTTCAGGATTCAGTCTTTGTAGGTTATCTATGCCTAGGAATTGATCCATTTCTTCTAGATTATCCCTTTTGTTGGCCTACGATTGCTTTTAATCTTTTATGATCCTTTGTATTCATGTGGTATCAGTTTTAATGTCTCATCTTTCATTTCTGATTTTATTTTTGTGTCTTCTTTCTTGTTCCCTTAGTCTAGCTCAGGTTTATTTTGTTTAAACTTTTAGTTTTGTTAATCTGTTCTATTATTTTTCTAGTCTCTATTTCTGCTCTGATTATTATTTCCTTTCTTCTAATAATTTTAGACTTAGTTTATTCTTATTTTCCTACTTTCTTGAGGCGTAATGGTGATTTATTTTAAATCTTTTTTGATATGCGTGTTTATTGTCATAAATTGCCCTCTTAATACTGCTTTCACTGAACCCCACAGTTTTGGTATGTTTTATTTTCATTTTTGTTTGTCTCAAGATACTCTTTACTTTCTCTTTTAGTTCTTTCATTGGCCCATAATCTTTAATTCCCATGTATTTGTGCATTTTCTAAAATTCCTCCTGTTATTAATTTCTAGGTTCATACCATTGTGGTTAGAAAAGATACTTAATATGATTTCAAGTATCATTTTGGTGACTGATATGGAATTTATATGAGGGTTACATAACCAACAGTAATCAAAAATACCAAAGGCTTCTTAGTATTTTCATTTTATTGGTCATAATACTTACCGACCCCCCCCCCCAACAATCAGTCTACACAGTCTGGGCCCTGCCTCTCCCAGTCCCATACCCCATCTTCTCCTCTACCCCTTCTGCTCCAGCTGCTTTGACACTGTTTGATCCCTCTAGTTCACCACGCCCTGACCATACTGTACCTTACTAAATTCTACTTCTCTTTTAGGTCTGTTTTCCTTGAATACCCAGACTCAAGGTGTGGCTTCTCCTTTTTTATCTTCTTAGCAATCTAGACTGCATATAGTACATTTCAAAAATGTGTCAAATAACAGTGGAGTAGGCTGTTTAATATATTTCACCTACATTTAAAGAAAGCCCCCAGGATCATGTCTATCTTATTCAATACTACACTTGGCATGGTATGTTGCATGACACTCAATAATTTTTTATTGAGTTAATTGAGCATTGTGCCTAATGCCTTGATGACTAAGCTTTCAATAGATCCTTTTACTATGTTTCCAAAGAGATGGAAGAAAACATACTGTAATCTAAGTTCCCTGAAAATATAGCCTAACATAGAGGCTTATTGAAAGGTTAATTTATTTTAGGGAGCAGAAGTGAAGAGCAGGTAGAGTTACTGTTATGAACTGAATCGTCCCCACCCCCATCTGTATGTTGAGGCCCTAACTATCATTGTTACTGTATTTGGAGATGGGGCCTTTAGAAGGTAATTAAGTTTAAGTGAAGTCATTAGAGTAGAGCCCTAATCCAATAGGACTGTGGCCTTATAAGAAGAGGTAGAGAGAGGCCTCTTTCTCTTTTTCTTCTCCACGATGTGAGGGCACAGTAAGAAGCTGCCCTCTACAAGCCAGGAAGAGAACCCTCTCTCAAACCCAACCATGCTGCCACCATGATCTTGGACTTCACCCTACAGAACTTTGAGAAAATAAATTTTTGTTGTTTAAGCCACCAAGACTATGGTATTTTGTTATGATATCCTGAGCAGACCAATACAATGATATTAGAAAGTAGACAAAGTTGGTAAGAAATTGTGTTATCTAATTGGTCACCAGCACATGTGACTGATGCTTGGTTTCATGGGATCTGTAAGAAAGCTTATGAAATCCAGTTTACAACTGTTTGTCTCAAGGATGAAAAAGGAAAGCATGTATCTGTCAGTCCCTATCCTCCATTAGTTAAGGGTGGCAGAAGCCTAAGGGCAGCAAGAAAGAAACACATGGTGCAGCCTTCAGCTCAAAGGAATGCTTATGCCAAAGAGGAATATTTTGGGGTGTCTCTTCTACTCCCCTACAATGACATGATGAGCTGTTTCTACTATTGAAAATAATCCAAATATCTTGGGCATGTAATTCTAATTGCACAAGGCATAATTAGAGAAATATGTATATTCTCGTATGATTTCACCATGATGACAAATATTTTTGAGTTTTCAGAAGAGAAAAAAGAGAGACAAAGCTAGATATGAGACTTTGAGATAATTTGTACACACTTAAATGAGGAAGTAAATTTAGAGCTGCTGCAAGAACCAATTATTTTTTCAAATACATTTTATTGTTATAAAAATAATCCATGCATATCCTGAAAAATACAAATAGTATAGAATGATTATAATGAAAAGCACCAGTTCACTCAAAAGCAATACTTTTAACAAAGTTTTTGATTATTTTTGATGCTACCACTAAATCTCTATACAATATGCTTATAGTATTACTATTTATTATTTTGCCAATCTTAAATGTGACTAATTTACTTTTCACTCTTATACATATGGATTTAGCTCATTTTCGACAACCACCCCCAACCATCCTCCTCACTGTAGCTCCCTTTTCAATATAATTGTATCACATCCTAAGTTCTACCATTCCTGTAACCTCTGTAACCATAAATAAATCAATCACCACAAATAATATTTATGCCTTTCCATTTCTTGTTCTATCTCAGCCATAGACAGGACTCTTCACATTCAACCTGTTAGAGATGAATAACTCTCACCTTTCCTTCCCACTCTGCCTTCCTCCCACTACCTCCTCATGCCTGATTCCATTATAGTAGCTATTGATATATCTTATTTTATAGTCATGGTTCAGTAATTGCCAAAAGGTTGATTTTAAAAATTAAAACAAACAAAAATCTTTATGTAATTATAGCTATATAAATACTGTTTACTGTAGAGCCCAGTAGTGTGCAATGATTCTTTTCCTTCTTCATGGCTCCAATGCCATGATTCCTAGGACATTTAAAAATAATATTCTGAGTAGATACTTACAGAATGGTGATATAAGGAGTTTAGACTCTCTCCCCGGTGAAACAATCATAGTGGTAAAAATTATATTAAAAAGCAATAATGAAAAGTTTCTAGAACTTTTCTTAAAGGTATACCACAAATGATAAAAATATTATTCAAGAAAATCCACTGTCCAAGATTCAGAAGTCAAATACTACTTAGTCTAAGCAAAGAAATAAATGACAGTGTCATAATTGTGGGAAACTTCAACACTCCTCTGGACAAATTATCATGCCAGAAGATGAGTAAACACTAGACTTAAAGAGGGCTCTAGAACAAATGGACACAGCACAGATCTATAAAACATTCTACCCCCAAACTGTGAAATATACATTTTTCTCATCAGCACATGGGACATTTTCCAAGGTAGATTATATGTTAGCCCCAAAACAAGTCTCATCAAATTCAGAAAAACTGAAATCATTCTATATGTCTTTTCACATTACAATTGATTAAACTAGAAATCAACTCCAAAAGGAACTCTCAAATCTACACAAAATTATGAAAATTAAATAACCTGCTGCTGAGCAAATCTTGGGTCAATGTTGAAATTAAGATGTAAATTGAAAGATTTTTCAAATTGAGTGATAATCATGACAAAAGCATTAAAAAATCTATGGGATACAGGAAAAGCATTGTTAACAGGGAACTTTATAGTCTTAAATGAAAAAGGTAGACCACATATTAATGAACTACTGTCACACCTTAAGGAACCAGAAAAAGAAGAATAAACCAAACCTAAAGAAAAGAAATAACAAGTCAGAGAAGAACTGAACAAGATAGAAACAAAAAAATGATACAAAGTATCAACAAAAAGTTGGTTTTTTGAAAAAGGTAAACAAAATCAGACCTCTAGTTAGATTAACCAGAAATAGAAAAGAAAGGACTCAAATACTGTCATTCAGAAATGAAGAAAGAGACATTACAATACAAACCACAGAAATACAAAATATCATCTGTGGCTAATATGAAAACCTCTACACACAGAAATGAGAAAACCTAGAACAAATGGTAACATTTTGGAAACACATGACTTCTAAGCTTGAACCAGGAAGAAATAGAAATCCTGAGCAGACCAATAGCAAATAATGAAATTGAAACAGTAATAAAAACTCTCTCAATAAAAAGAAAGCCCCAGACCAGATAGATTCATAGCTAAATTCTACTAGACATACAAAAAAAGAATTGGTACCCATGCTACTAAATCTGGTTTATAACTTTGAGAAGGCAAGAATCCTCCCTAACTCATTCTATAAAACCAGTATCATCCTGATACCAAACCCAGGAAAGGACAAAACAAAAAAATGTATAGACTAATATTCTTCATGAACATAGATACAAAAATCCTCAACAAAATACTAAGTGAAATTCAACAGCATATCAAACAATAATTGACTGTGATCAAGTAGGATTCATCTCAGGGATACAAGGGTAGTTCAGTATATGCAGATCAATAAATGTGATTCACCATATAAACAGAATTAAAAACAAAGGCTTATGATTATCTCATTAGTTGCTGAAAAGACATTTGATAAAATCTAACATTACTTTGTGATATAAACCCTTAATAAACTGGCACAGAAGAAATATACCACAAAATAATAAAAGCCATACATGGTAAACCCCTGGCCAACATCCTACTGAAAAGGAGAAAATTTGAAATCATTCTCATAAGAACCGAACAAGACAAGGATACCCACTGTCACCACTTCTATTCAGTATAGTACTAGAAATCCTGGCCAGAGCAATCAGGCAAGAGAAATAATTAAAGGGCATCCAAACTTGTAAAGAGTAGATCAAACTATCCCTGTTTGCCAATGATATGATATTATACCTAGAAAACCCTAAAAACTCCAACAAAGACTCATAGAATTGATTAAAAAAAAAAATTCAGTAAAGTTTCAGGTTACAAAATTAAGGCACACAAATCAATAACATTTCTAAATACTAATCACAGTCAAACTGAGAGTCAAATCAAGAACCCAATAAGATTTACAGTAATCACAAAGAAATTAAAATACCTAAGAATATCCTTACATATGTAGAATATCTCTGTAAGGAGTACTACAGAACACTGGTGAAAGAAATCATAGCTAACACAATGAAAAAATATCCCATGTTCATGAATTAGAAGAATCACCATTGTTAAAATGTCCACATTTTCCAAAGTCATTTACAGATTCAGTGCAATTCCAATTAAAATTCCAATATAATTTCTCAGGGATCTAGAAAAAATAATCATAAGTTTTGTAGGGAACCAAAAAAGACCCTGAATAGCTAAAGCAATCCTAAGCAAAAAACAACAAATCTGGAGGTATCACATTACTTTACTTCAAATTATACTACGAGACTGTAGTAACCAAAACAGCATGGTACTGCTATAAATGTAGCTGCATAGACTAATGGAACAGAATAAAGAACTAAGAAATAAAACCATAAAGCAAAAACCATTTGATTTTTATGAAGCAGATAGAAATATAACACTGGGAAAAGGATGCCCTATTCAATTAATGATGCTGAGGAAACTGGATAGCCACATGCAGAAGGATGAAATTGAATCTCCATCTCTCATTATATACAAAAAGTAACTGAAGATGGGTTAAGGACTTAAATGTAAGAACTGCAACCATAAAAATTCTAGAAGAAAACATAAAAAATTTCTGGATATCAGCCTACGCAAAGAATTTATGAATAAGACTCCAAAAGCAAATACAACAAAAACAAAAATAAATAAATGGCATTTAATTAAACTAAAAAGTTTCTGCACAGAATAGAACATGACCAACCAAGGGAATAGACAAGCAATAGAATAGGAGAAAATATTCACTTATAAACTAAACAGCTGCCAGAGGGCTAATATCCAGGAAGAATGGGATGGTGAAAAAGGACAAATTATGCACTGTTGTACAACCACTATGGAAAGCAGTAAGGAGATTTTTCAAAGAACTGGAAGTAGATCTATCATTCAACTCAGCAATCCCACTTCTGGGTATCTACCCAAAGGAAAACAAATCACTTTATTAAAAAGTCACTTGCAGGGTGGCGCCTGTGGCTAAAAGGGGTGGGGCACTGGCCCCATAAGCTGGAGGTGGTGGGTTCAAACCCAGCCCTGGTCAAAAACTGCAAAAAAAAAAAAATAATAATAATAAAATAAAAATAAAAAATCACTTGTACTCAAATTGCACAATAGCAAAGATAAGTGACTATCAATTGATGAGCAGGGGTGGTGAACAAGTTTGACACAAAGAGCCAAAATTTTAAACTGTGAGAGTCAGAGAGCCACACCACGCAGTGACCTGCCAAAACAGACAAACACTCACACAAAAGCATATAATTTTAACAATAATATATTAAAC
>CAUYPK010047723.1:0-36593 GCA_963574355.1 Loris lydekkerianus
TATCTCAAGAACTTTGTCTTCTACCTCTGAAATTCTTTCTTCTGCATGGTCTAACCTGTTGCTGATACTTTCCATTGCATCTTTAAGTTCCCTAATTGACTGCTTCAGTTCCTTCAGTTCTGCTATATCCTTTCTATATTCTTCATATCGTTCATCTCTTATTTGATTCTGTTTTTGGATTTCCTCTTGGTTATTTTCCACTTTTTAGCAGTTTCCTTCATTGTTTCCATCATTTCTTTCATTGTTTTTATCATGTGTATTCTAAATTCCCTTTCTGTCATTCCTAACATTTCTTTATAGGTGGAATCCTCTGCAGTAGCTACCTCATGGTCTCTTGGCGGGGTTGTTCTGGACTGGTTCTTCATGTTGCCTGGATTTTTCTGCTGATTCTTCCTCTTGAGTGATTTCTTTCATCTGTTTCCTTGCCCTAATTTTCCTTTCACTTCCTCTTGCTCTTTAAGTTCCCGCGCCTGTGGAAGTTGCCGGCGGGATTAGACCGATTGAACACATGCGACCACTTGCCAGTTTTCCACTGTTTTTGTCCTCCTCTTGGGGTCCAGAAGTCTCTTGCTGACCTGTATCCTCACAGGGATGATTATAGGCAGATCCCACTAGCCAGAGATGCCTGGTATCTTATCTCCCCAGACTCACGGTACCCAGATGCAAGGAAGCTGTTACTCAGCCACCATCTTATGTTGGGGATCTTTTTATGAGTTTATTTGCCATCCTTATATTTTCTATGATAAATATCTGTTCAAATATTTTGCCTATTTTTTAAATTCAATCATTTTTTTCCTTATTATATAATTTCCAGGGTGCTTTATGTATTTTGGGCACAAATCCTTTCTCAGATATATGATGCTAATATTCAAATGTTTTCTCCCAGTATTACAGTTTGTCTTTTCATTCCCTTAATGTTTTTTGAGAAAATTTTTTAATTTAAATAAGTCATATTTATCAATTAGTTCTTTTTGGAGTCATGCTTCTGATGTTGTATCCAAGAATTCTTTAGCTAATCTAATGTCATAAAAGTTTTCTACTAGAAGTTTTAAGGTGTCATATTTTTCATTTAGATATTATTTATTTTGAGTACATTCTTGTATAATGTGGGATATGACTTGAGGTTCACTTTTTGGCATACAAATATGCAATTATTTCACCATGATTTGTTGAAACCCTATCTTTCCTCAACTAAATTTATATCTTCACAACTTTGTTGAAAATCAGCTACCCATACATGTATGGGTCTATTTCTATGCTATTCCATTAATCTATTTATCAATCTTGATGCTAATATTAATCTGTTTGTCTATCTTGATAATGTAGCTTTACAATAATTCTTGAAATCGGGTAGTTTTAGACTTCCAACTTCATTATTTTGTTTCAGAATTATCTGGCTTTAGATTTCTATATGAATTTTACAATCAGCTGGTCAATTTCTACAAAATACCTATAGGTAAATTTTGATTGGGATTGCATAGATCAATTTAGGGAGATTTGATATATTAACAATAGTAAGTATTTTCATCAATGAATATAGCATATGAGTAAACTCTCCCATTTATTTATATCTTCTTTCATTTTTCCTTGCAATGGTTTATAGTTTTCAGTGCAAAAAGTCTTCAATAACTTTTGTCATACCTATTTCTATGTATTTCTTTTTTCTTCACTTTTTTTTTTTTTTTTTTTTTTTTGAGACGGAGCCTCAAGCTGTTGTCCTGGGTAGAGTGCCGTAGCATCACAGCTCATAGTAACCTCCAACTCCTGGGCTTAAGTGATTCTCTTGCCTCCCAAGTAGATGGGAGTACAGGTGCCTGCCACAATGCCTGGCTATTTTTTTGTTGTAGTTGTCATTGTTGTTTGGCTGGCCCTGTCTGGATTTGAACCCACCAATCTGGTGCATGTGGCTGATGCCTTAGCTGCTTGAGCTACAGGCACCGAGCTATATTTCATTTTTTTTGATATAATTAAAAATGATTTTCTCCACATCCACGCCAACATCTGTAGTTTTGGGATTTTGTGATGTGGGCTAATCTTACTGGAGTTAGATGTCTCAAGATGGTTTTGATTGGCATTTCTCTGATGATTAAAGATGATGAGCATTTTTTCATGTCTGTAGGTCGTGCGCCTGTCTTCTTCAGAGAAGTTTCTCTTCAAGTCCCTAGCCCAGCCTGAGATGGGATCACTTGTTCTTTTCTTGCTTATACGTTTGAGTTCTCTGTGGATTCTGGTTATCAAACCTTTGTCAGAGACATAATCTGCAAATATCTTCTCCCATTCTGAGGGCTGTCTGCTTGCTTTATGTACTATGTCCTTGGCTGTGTAGAAACTTTTTTGTTTGATCAGGTGCCAGTAATGTATTTTTGAAGCTGCTTCAATTGCCCAGGGGGTCCGCCTCAAAAAATATTCTTCCATGCCAATTTCTTTGAGTGTTTTCCCTGTACTCTCTTCTATTATTTTTATAGTTTCATGTCTTAAGTTTAAATCTTTTATTCAGTGAGAATCTATTTTTGTTAAAGGTGAAAGGGGTGGGTCCAGTTTCAGTCTTCTAGAGGTCACCAGCAAGTTCACTCAGCACCATTTGTTGAATAGGGAATCTTTTCCCCACTGAATGTTGGTGTGGATAGGGAGAAAAGAGAACACTTCTTTGCACTGCTGGTGGGAATGCAAACTAATATGTTCCTTTTGAAAAGAAGTTTGGAGATCACTGAGGGATCTAAAAATAGACCTGCCATTTGATCCTGCAATTCCTCTATGAGGTATATATCCGGAAGACCAAAAATCACTTTATAACAAAGATATTTGTACCAGAATGTTTATTGCAGCCCAATTCATAATTGCTAAGTCAGGGAAGAAGCCCAAGTGCCCATGGAATATTATGCAGTCTTAAAAAAGATACAGACTTTACCTCTTTTATGCTTACATGGATGGAGTTGGAACACATTCTTCTTAGTAAAGTATCCCAAGAATGGAAGAAAAAATATCCAATGTACTCAGCTCTACTATGAAACCAATATGTACTCACCCACACTTCCATGTGAAAGCTATAACCCAACAGCCCCAGATGAAGGGGGAGGGGAGGAAAGGAGGAGGATAGGTAGAGGGAGGGTAATTGGTTGGACCACACCTATGGTGCATTTTACAAGGGTAAAACTCTACTAAGTGTAGAGTATAAACGTCTTAACACAATAATTGAGAAAGTGTGGTAAAGGCAATGTTAACCAGTTTGTTGTAAACATTTCAAATTGTATATAAAACCAGCACATTGTACCTCATAAATGCATTATTGTACCCACCTATGATTTAATAAAAAAATAAAATAAAATAAAATAAGAAAAATGGTTTTGATTTGGATGTAATAACAGCGGACCCCCTGGGCAATTGAAGCAACACCAAAAATACACCTATAAACATTCTGGTACAAGAAACATCATTGTCCTATCCTGGTCTTACAGGAAAATCTTTCAGTCTTTCACCCTTAAGTATGATATTATGATGTTGGGGTCAGAGAGCATGTGTTATGTTTGAATTCTCCTATATTTATTGAGACTTATTTATGGTCACCTTAGTAAATGTTCTGTTTTTTAAGTTTCAATTGTTTACTGCTAGTGTATAGAAATATTAGTTTCATGCATTTGCCTTGTACTTTGCAACCTTGCTAAACTCATTTATTAGTTGATTTGTAATAGGGTTTTTTTTGTAGGTTTCACTAGGTTTTTAGCACAGACCATTATATTGTGTGTAGATACAGTTTACGTCTTCCTTTTCAATCTGGACAGCTTTTATTTCTTTTTCTTGCCTTGTTACACCAGTTAGGACTCCTTTACAATGTTTAATAGAAGTGGTGAGAAGAAGCATCATTGTCCTATCCTGGTCTTATGGGAAAAGCTTTTAGTCTTTCATCCTTAGGTATGATATTAGCTTCCAGGTTTTTTTATAGATGACTTTTATCAAGTTGAAGAAGTTCCCTTCTATTCCTAGTTTGTTGAGAATTTTTACCAGGAACTGACATTGGATTTTGTCAAATGTTTTCTCTGAATCTACAAAGATAATTACATCCTTTATCTTTTTTAGTGCATTAGTATGTAAACTACATTGATAAATTTCAAATACTAAACCATTCTTGCATTTTTAGGATAAACTTCACGTTAGTCATTGTGTATTTTCTTTTTTATATATTCTTGGATTTAATTTGCTAAAATTTTGTTGAAAAATTTTGTATGTTATTCATATAAAATTAAATAAATTCATATTTATTATGAATTTAATGAAGGATATTGGTCTGTAATGTTGTTTTCTTATAATGTCATTGGCTAGTCTTATATCATGGTAATGCCACTCATAAAATGTACTGGAACTAAGCTCTTTTTAAACAATTTTCTAGAAGAGTTTGTGTCATATTAGTATTACCTCTTCCTAAAATATTTGGTAAATTTTACCAGTGAAGCAATCTGAGCCTATAGATTTCTCTGTGGAAAAGTTTTGAGATAGAAATTTCAATTTCTTTACCAGCTATAGAGCTATTCTTGAGTGAGCTTTGGAGTTTGTCTGTTAAGTGTAGTTTTGTGACTTTTAAGTTTATGTCCATTTCAACTAAGTTGCCAAATTTACTAACATAATGTTTTTCTTAGTACTACCTTATTATCCTTTTACTAACTGGAGAATCTGTAGTGATGTAACCTCTTTCATGGTAACTATTCATGATTTATCTTCTTTCTTGCCTTTTTTAAATTTTTCTGGCTAAATGCTTATCAATTTTAGTGATCTCAAAGAACCAGCTTTTGGTTTCATTGGATTTTTGTCTATTATTGTCTTATTCTTATTAGCCACTGATCTTTATTTTTCTTTCTTTTTTATATTTCAGATTGATATAAGGGTACAATTAGATTACATTGTTTGCGTTTGTTAGGTAAAGTCCCAGTTGTAGTTGAGCCCTTCACCCAGAAGCTGTGCCATATGCCCCTACCTTGTACCCATTAGGTGAGAGCCTGTATTTTTCTTTGCTTTGCTTACTTTGGGTTTAATTTGCTCTTCTGTATGTAGTTTCTATATGGAAGCTGAGGTCATTGATTTGAGAACTTTCTTCTTGTCTAATATAGACATTTGGTGCCATAATTCACCCCGTGGTACTCCTTAAAAGGCATCTCGCAAAATTTTGGAGTATTTTCACTTTTATTCAGCTTAAAGTACTTGCTAATTTTTCTCTCTGAATTCTTCTGTGACCCATGGATTATTTGGAAGTGCATTAATTAGTTTCAAATGTCTGAGCATTTTTCCAGAAATCTTTTCATTATTGATGCCTAATTCAATTTTGTTGGGGTGAGACAGCATGTGTTATATTTGAATTCTCCTATATTTATTGAGACTTATTTATGGTCACCTTAGTAAACATTCTGTGTGCATTTGAAAGAATGTGTATTCTGCAATTAGATCAAGTTGGTTGGTAGTGTTTTCTGATGTCTTCTATATCCTTACTGGTTTTTTTTGAAAAAGATATATTCAGCTGGGTGCAATGGCTCATGCCTGTAATCCTAGCACTCTGGGAGGACAAGGCGGGAGCATAGCTTGAGTTCAGGAATTCAAGATTACCCTGAGCAAAAGTGAGATCACGTCTCTGCTAAAAACAGAAAAACTAGCTGGGCATTGTGGCACCTGTAGTCCCAGCTACTCAGGAGGCTGAGTTAAGAAGACTACTTGAGCCCAGGAGTTTGAGGTTGCTGTGAACTATGACGCCAAGGCACTCTAGCCTGGGCAAGAGAGCGAGAGTCTGCCTTCAAAAAAATAAAAATAAATAAATAAATAAATAAATAAAAGAAGGAAGGAAGGAAGGAAGGAAGAGAAAAAAATACTTTGAATATTTTTATTGTAATTGTATGTTTTCTATTTCTCCTTGAAGTTCTATCAGTTTCTACTTTATTTATTTTGATGCTCTGTTACATGTGTTAGATCTCTAGACTATTAAGATTGTTGTGTGGTTTTTTGATGAATTAACCCTTTGTTTATGAAATTATCTTGTTTATCTCTAGTAATATTCTTCTTGAATATTAGCCTGAAATAATAATAGACTGAAATCTCCTTTGTTATTATTTATTTATTTATTTATTTATTTATTTATTTTTGTAGAGACAAAGTCTCACTTTATTGCCCTCAGTAGAGTGCTGTAGCATCACAGCTCACAGCAACCTCCAACTCCTGGGCGTAGGTGATTCTCTTGCCTCAGCCTCCTGAGTAGCTGGGACTATAGGTGCCCACCACAACACCCGGCTATTTTTTGTTGCAATTTGGCTGGGGCTGGGTTTGAACCCACCACCCTTGGTGTATGGGGCCAGTGAGCCACAGGCACCACCCTAATTTGCATTTTAATTGGGTATAGTTTGACCATTTCCACTTAAGGTGGTTGTTGGTATGGTTAAACATGTCATCATCTTTCTATTTGGGTCCTATTTGTCCATCTGTTTCCTTTTTTTACCCTCTTTTTATCCCTTCATTTGGATTAATTGGAATTTCTTATGATTTTATCTCATCTCATCTGCTGACTTATCAGCTTTCACATTTTATCTTGACATTTTGGTGGTCACTTTATGGTTTACATTATCCAACTTTAACTTTTTTTGGTCTCCCTTCCAAAGATATCATGTCATCTCACATGTAGTGTAAGAAACTTCCAACAGTATACTTCTGTTTCTCCCCTCCCATCATTTGTGCTATTGTTATTACACATTTTGTCTTTTACATGTTTTATAAGGCTCACACTGTACTCCTTTTCACTTAAGCAGTCAATTTATTTAAAGAGAAGAATAATAAGAAAAATATGCTTTCTATTTATATCATTGTCATTTCTAATAATCTTCCTTCCTTTAGGTAGATCCTTATTTTTGTTTATCATTTTTCTTCTGCTTGATTGTCTTCAACAATTCTCGTAGTATGAGTGTGCTGTGATGAAACCTTTCAGCTTTTGCAAATCTTAGCCTTCATTTTTGAAGAATATTGCCTATTGAAGTCAGAATACTGAGTTGACAGTTTTTTCTTTCAGCACTTGAAAGATGTTGCCCCAGTGAATTCTCATTTAAATTGGTTCTGAAATGAAGTCTGCTGTCTTCCTTATCTTTATTCCTCTGTGTATGTATTGTATCATTTTCCTCTGGCTACTGTTAAGGATGTCTTTCCATAATTGGGTTTAAGCCATTTGCTTATGCTACACCTTCATCTATTTTTCCCTTATGTTTCTTGTGCTTGTGATTCATTGAACTTCTTGGATCTATGAGTTAATAGTGTTCATAAATTTAGAAAAGTTTTGGCCATTCTTTCTTGAAATATTTTTCAGTTCCCCCACATTTCAGGGACTCCAGTTACACATCTATTAGATTGCTTGGAGTTGTCTCACATATCACTGATGCTCTGCTCATTTTTTTTTTTTTAATCACCTTTTCTGTGCTTCATTTTGGATAGTTTTGTTGCTATATTTTCAAGTCCACCACTCTTTCATCTGCAATTTCAAATATGTAAAAAAAATTTTATCTCTGGAAGTTTAAGTCCTTTTTCTATCTTCCATTGAGCAAGCCATCTTGGAAATCTATTTTCTGGTGTCACTCAGGCTTTCAGGTGTCTTTAACCCTACCCAACATCTTGATTGCCACCTCATAAAACATCTCAAGCTAGAACCACTCAGCTAAGCCACTCCCGAATTCCTGGCCTAAGAGAAAAAGTGTTTATTGTTGTTTTAAACTACTAACTTTTAGGGTAATGGGTTGTGTAACAAGAGATACACACATCGAATCTGACACAGTAGACTTTCTGAATTCTGGGGCTCCTCACCAGTCCCTGAGAGTTCCTCTACATCCTGGGTTCTTCATTGATGGATTTAGATAAATGAGTTGGAGCAAGTTCTCATCTCTACTAATCTCTAGGCTATTTCCCCTCAGCCTTCAGTGTTCCTGGAGTTCTGTATTTTATATGCCATAAAATGATGAATTTTTAATAAACCTCTAAATTGTCACTAATGTGTGAATATTCTGTCTCCCAAAGACCTCTCTGCTGGGTGACTCCTCCCCATTTACCTTTGGCTCTCTGATCAAAGGAGTTTATGAAGCTTGTGGTCAGGAGCTCTGCTTGTTGCCCACAGACCCCACAGGCTGGCACTTTCACACAGATCAGGAGGGGACAGGGCTGAGAGTGAGCCCCCTGAATGCAGACAGAATGGTACATCTTTTGTTCATTAGTCATTTACACCAATGGACTGTATCTGTGCGGAGCTAGAGAGAAATTAAGTCAGCTGCAGCCTCTCGGAATAAACTTAGTTATGTAGGCTGAGCAATTTCCAAAACAGAGCACATATGCATAAGCTCAGACACCTGCGGAGGAGGAAAGGGCACAACTTCTGTGGGAACCTATCAAGTGCCTGGAGTTGGCACACTCTCTTTCTGTACCAGGGGCCCATCTGCAATAGTGTGTGCCTGGAACCTTCCCAAGTGCTAGTGTTCTAGCCCTGATCTTGTACTACAGCAAGGAGGTTGACTGGTACCCTTCAAAGTGCTAACATTCACTCTGGGCTCTTTAGGGAAATCCCAGGTCCCCTGTAGTCAAGGACACTGAGGGGCTAGAGGCAAGTACTTTTCCTTGTGACCTGCATGTGTCTGAAGCACAGAATCTCAGCCAAGATCTGCTATCCCAGGCCACTGGAGCAGATACCAAATAATTTAATCCTCACAACAGCCTCATGAAGTAGATACTATTATTATCCTCACTTTACAGGTGAGGACACCAGAGTGCTGAGTAAGCTCATGAAAAGGCATCATCCTCTGGCTACCTTTTCCCAGTGCCCAGAGGCTAGTGGTTCTCAAAGGGTATTCCCCAGGGCCAATAGCATCAGAAAACTGGCTAGAAATGCAAAGTCTCCTATTTTCCCCAGATCTATAAAATCAGAAACTCCAAAGTGGAGTACAGCACTATTCTCATAGAATATTTCCATTATTAGAAATTAAACCACAAAACTACAATTAAATAAATTATAGTAAAAAAAAAATGAGAAAAAAGGCAATAAGTACTCAAACATACTGCTTCCCAATCATGTGAGTTCATTTACCTGTGCTTTTGAGGTTATTGATCTCTATGGCCGGGAGGAGGTGAATTGAACCATATTTATATAATAGAGATTGGCAAACACTGCAGATTGGGATGCCCTATTTGGGGGGGGGACTGTTAAACACCCCGTGTTAAACACTCCCTTAACACCAGGCCCAGCTCTCTGTGTTTTAACAATTTCTGAGGTGATTCCAAGGCAAGGTCATGATTGAGACCTACCCCAAAAGTTTCAGCTGGATGCTTCATATTGACTCTGTACATGTCCTTTCATTGAAGCCCTAACAAATATCATATCAGGAATGGAAGAGCATGCTCTCTGCTGCCATGCTCTGTACCCCCAACTCCAGGGCTGGAGACATCAAAGCCATGTTCTTAACCTGTGAAAGGTGGAGGGAGGTGGGCAGCCAGAGGCCAGTGCTATAGTCCCTGCCTTGGTGGGGACCATACTGTGATTCACCTGAAAGGTGAACAGTGGGTCCCTAAGTCACAGCCTGGCTCTCCATGCAGCTTTTTACAAAGAAAGTTGGCCAGTGAACTGCTATAACAAATGTAGGGAAGCAAAGAAGAAAGAATGAGGTGCACCTGGGGCCACACCCCAGCACACCCTCCGTAGCCGCAGTGGGCCACCGGGGCCGATAGCTCTACCTGTCTGACCTCTCGCTGTTTGTCTAGGAAGTTGGGGGTGGTGGTACCTACCCACGAGAGCCTGCAGATTAAATCCAATCATTCAGGTGAAAGCCAAGAAACATAGCAGAAGCTTTGCAATCAGAAACTATCACTGCTTTTCCATTTGACTAGAATCGAAAGTAATGTCAATGTCAATATTTTTCACTCCCATTTTAAGGATGACCAATATGGGGCACAGGAAAAATAAAAAGCAAAGTACCCAGAATTGCACAGAGACTCAGTTACTGAAACAACAAACCCCGGAGACACATCCCTTTAGCCAGTGATGGATCTCGTCCACTCCTTCTAATAAGTACGTTTCCCCATCCTGGGGCTGTGCTCCTAATTTATTTCCAGTAGCTCTGGGTTCCTTAGCAAAAAAGTAACCGTTAATTCAGTTACAAGAATTACCAGCTGGTTCTCTGCTTTATTGCTGTAATTTCACTAAAGCTACCATCTGTGAGTAGAAATGTCATTCTGCCTTTACTTTGCTTAAATGAGAAAAGGCATTTCCATGCGTCCGTGCAGCTCAGGGCTGCAGCAGCACAGGGAAGGTTGCAGTCGCCCTGTTGAAGCTGGCATTTGCTGGGAAAGATGGAGGCGGGGAGAGGACCACTGTGGGAACAAGCATGAGTTTGGGGTTTGGGGATGACCTGGATAGAGCAGGAGATTCTCCCCTCACCTGGGTAAGGGCAAACACAGGGATGCTGCGCTTCCCCCACACACACCCAGGGTTTGGAGCCCCTGAAACACAGTAATAGCAGAGGTTTACTTAGCAAACACGCAGGTCTCACTATGTGCCAGGCACTATTCTAAGAAATTCCCCAATACTAATACATTTCATGCTCAGAACAGCCCCCATCGAACACTGTTATTATTCCTGTTTCACAGACAAGGAAACTGGGGCTCAGAGAGGTCAACCGATTAATGTAGCTCAGCCAGGATTTGAACCCAACAAGCTGCCTATAGAGTGACGGGTTTCTCACGGAGGGACCAAATCTGTGTAGTCAAGCCACATGCAATCAAGCCGAGCAAAACTGAGCGTGAACAAAATGAAACAACGCTTTAAGAGACCAAAGCCACTAACACACAGAGGCTGAGGAAGGGTGAGTCCAAGTGCGTATGGCAGAAACTCACCCCTTAGTAGAACTTACCAAATAGGAATCTGCGTCTCAACACTCCTGAGAAGTGAGAGCTGTTGCCCATTGTACAGACAAGGAATCTGAGGTTCAGAGGAATCACGTGGTTTACCCGAGGTCACCCAGCCTGGACGTGTAAAGCGGGAACTCAAAGCCAGGCTACGTGTCCTGCACCCTGTGCTCCCTCCCCTGCATCTTTCAGGCTGGCTATCAGATCTCATTGTCAGAGAGTGAGCAGGAGGTGCCCTCGGTAAAGCATACACACGAAATCGCACCCTGCAGGAGGTTGCAGAACTGTGCTCACACAGGCCTGTTGGTCCCTTCCCCACATCACCTCATGGGCCCAGCCCCAGTGTGCCAGTCTTCCTCTCCCTGACCGTCTGCAGCTAAAACCCCTGCTGGCCAGAAAGCTGCAGATGGGCACACTGGCACCGGGCCCCAGTGACGGAAGCCTTCCTGCCTGCTGCAGGCTTGTCCCTGTCCTTGGGCAGAGGTCCTCCTGCCATGTGTGCAGACAGTAGTGCCCGCCCCACTCTGCCTAGGAACCCCATCTAACTCACTCCCCTTGGAGAGGAGGCAGGGGCTCCTTCCTGGGGCCCAGGCTGCCCAGCCATGGCCTGGAGGCTTAGCTCCCTACCCTGAGGCCTCCACCCTTTGCTCTGATGACAGCAGCTTCTCCCAGACATCTCATACTTGCTGTTTGTGTTTGTCTCCACTTTAGGGATTTATTTCTCTACAAGGGACTCAAGTGACTGAACTTCTTCCTGGCCCTGAGGACCCAGGGAAGTACCTCTTCGAGATCAGCCCAGGTAGGCCTGAGCACTTTCCAGCTCTGTGCTGTGATGGCCCTGGAGGCCCTGCTGGGGTGTCACCACAGCTCTGGCCTGGGAAGGACGGGTCTTCATGATGCTCCTATCTCTAAGCACAACTGAGAAATGGGGGCCAAAGCTATAGGACACTGCACATGGGAAGAAATTAGAAAAATCCAATCAATTATCTGGACAGTTAGCTTTTGGGTGAAAAGAAAATGTAGATTGTAAAATTCACGATAAACACAAAGGAAGCTAAGGGGGACATCTTAGGGTGAAGGTCTGAACACAACGCCTGGAAATAAGGCCAGAGAAAATGCTAGCACAGATTCAGAATGTTTAAATAAGGCTATCATGGATCCCCAAACAGAGAACTGGAATGTGGTGGGAGGAAGATAAATAATTTTGCCTGGAGAACTGCTATCATGTTAGCAGTTACTGAACAATTTTTGAAGTTCCAGGCTTTACAGTGTGATAAATAACAGATCATACTGTGAATGAAAGTGCCTCGCAGATATGCCTGTGTAGGCACAGCAGGGCCTGGTGCTGCAATCAGGGGGTGTCTTCTGTAGCTTGGCCTCCCCCAGAAGCAGAGCCTGAGACAAGGATTTGAGCAGTTTTTTTCCCAGTAGTTGATCCCATAAAGCATTGGAAAGGGAGTTAGAGAAGGGAGGAAAGCCAGCCAGGGGGAGCCAGTGAGCAGATTGCTGCTGGGCGCCCATAGTCAGTTCCCATCTGGGCTTCCTGAGACCATGCAGGACAGGCCTCAGAGGCGTCACACCCAAGGAGTGAGGAGGCTGGGGTGACCCACCAACACCCACCCATCAGTCTTCGATAGCTGCTCCCTGGGCAGTTAACTCTGGCATTTCTGGCCTGCCCTCCACATGGGCCACACTCTCTGCAGATGGAGAAGGCCTTCAGGGTCAGCCACAGATGTTTGGTGGAAGGAGGACACCAGTGAAATGGGAATAGGAAGTGTTGAGGGGAGTCTGAGCAGGGTACCAAGGGCATCAGCTGGACTTAGACATCTTTCTGGGAAGCTGTGGCTGTGAATCAAGTGTGCTAGGGCCTCACTGGGGATCTGTGAGCCAGGACCTTTCTGGTTGAACCACTGTGGGAAATGGCCTGTCCACTGGCTGTCCATTGAGGGATGGTCAACCCAGGCTCAGGCCATAGGCAGCAGCCAATGGGAGCAGGAGTGAGCAGACTTAAGCCTGGGACAGGGGCATGTCTCCTTGGCCCTGTCTACACTATAGCTCCCAGGGGCACAGGCTAAAGTGGAAATACAAGAGCATCCTCCCCACCTGCAGGACCCTGTGCAAAGTTCGAGTGCTTGTGGCTCACTTGGGTATTCCTTTTCATTCACTGCAAGAGTTTGGTAATAAAACTGCACATTAGAGGTGGAAACAGAGGCATCCCGGGACATGAAGTAGAAAACAGAGGCTTGGTTGACTGTGAACAGGACAGGTCTCCATAATGAGGGCAGAGAAGAAATGCAGGCAGTGAGGCAGGGAGGGCCCTGCCATCTGGGGCGAGGCAGTGGAGCCTGGGTAGGGGGAAGGCAAGGCCAGAGCCAGAGGTGGAGGTCAACACAGGCCAGCCATCAGTTCAGAAAGGCACTGAGCATGTGCCCCAGGAACTGGAGGGGGACATCAGTTGTGTGCACGTCCACTATCTGGATCAGAGCTATTTATAAGGATTTCTTTGACCATTGGGGGTAGGAAGAGAAGAAAAGAAGACCCTTTGTCACATAAGCTGACCTATTCAGAATTTCTGGGAAATATAACATGGACCTCTTTGTGGACCATTATTTTGCATCCCCTAATACTTAAAACATCCCTCTGAGATGGGGGTATTTTTATACCTATTTTACAAAACAGACACTAGAGATTAGAAAGAATGAGCAAGTTCTCTGATGACACACACTGGGCAGCAGTGGAGTTGGGGCTGCCCTCCCACATAGGTCTTGCCACCTGGGGCCTGCTGCAGGTGCCAGCACATCTTCCCACCTGAGCCGGGGAGGTTTAGGGACTTGGTTACAGAAAAGAAGGCTCCTGAACCCCTTTCTCCCAAGCTCAGAAGCAGTGGCCTAGCCAAGTGCCAGTTTCACACAAGTCCCCAGAACTGCCCATCACTGCTCTCCTGCCTCCACACACGTGGCCACCCCAGGACCTTGGGGCAGAGTCTGGCAGCTGCTGAGGCTGCTCAGGGAAAGTGGGACTGGTAATGGGCAGTGAGGGGTCCCATCTGCCTTTAGGGAGGGCTCGCAGCCCTCTACAGGGCAGAGCACAGTGCCAGTGTTGCCCAGGGCCCTGGAGTATCTCCCTCCTCTCCCCTCCCTCCAGAAACTCCAGATTTCCAATGTTTCCTGTCAGCCTTGCCAGATGAGACCTGAGCCACTGCACCCAAGGCCAGTACCTGGTGCTGGTAACACCTGATAGAGCCCCCACCCATTATGGCCTATGAAGGTATGGAAGGCCCAGGGAGGATAGGAGTGATCAGGGTTGGGGAGTTGGCAGGTAGGGGACACTAGGCCCTCCAGTGTTAGCCTGGTCCTAACACAATGGTTTTTCTGTCAGTTTCTGACCAAGGCTCCAGCTATGGGCCTTATTGTGGCTAAAGTCAAATACTAACAATAATATTGGACTAACACCACCTTAAACCACAGCAACAAGCAATTGCAGGAAGGCCAAGGAAACTACTCACTTCTAACTCAGCAAACCTGTTCTGTGTCTCTAGCCTTGAACTGGCCTTAAAGGCCATGAGATGAGCAGGGCACAGTCTCATCCTTAAAGAGTCTGGGGTCATTTCCTTCCCTGAACAAAACATTTTCTTCAAGACAAGTTGAAAGGCTTTGTCACTAAGCTGAGGACAATTATCTGGGGACAAAAGCAGGAAGTGTCGCCCCATTAAGCACAGCCCCTGATGGGGTGAATCTGCAAAGGTGAAACACAGGTGGTATGGGTGGGGTGGAACCCACAGGGCCCCCAAAGTCCCACAGGGGCTTGGTAGGGAGCACTGAGAGCAGGGAGCTGAAGAGAACAGGCAGAACCCTAATAGACAGAGCTGGAGTCCAGGCCTTGGGCTGGGAATTCAGGACAAGATGGGAGGAGGAAGTGGGTGAGCAGCCAGCCACACCACAGTAGGCCCTCACTCCCCATCAGCACGCGTGACAGGAGGGACAACTTGACAACTCTTGGAAATGTGATAGAACGCCAAGGACAGTCGTGCATAAAATCAATTGCATACATTTTAAGTCATAGTCCCACTTGCACTCTTCCACCATACACCAATGGCACTTTTTGAAGAATTGAAAATGGTGAAAATTATGCCGTGAGTGCCATCTAGTGGAGAGACCTGCCCCTTCCAGGACAGATGGTGCAGGTTCTGCTGCCCACCTCCGTTGGTTCGGCCAGGCTGCACTCTGATTCCCAAAGCAACCAGACCCAAGTGTCCAGCCACCAACCAAGACACAGGAAGAGCAGTGTTAAAAGGCGGCTTTAGTGCCTGCGGGACTGGTTCTGCTGTCCTGTGGCTGTGACTCACCACCCCACCCCACACAGTCAACACACAGAACTGAGAAGTGGGAGCGATTGGGCAGAGGTGAGAGAAGCACACAGGAGCACCACGGATAAGGTTGAGGAAGGCTGAAAGGAGGGGCGATTACTCAGAAAATTGCTCAAAGACAGGATTTGCTTTTCATGGTTACCAGACAGGGAAAATCAAATTGAGGTGATGGCAAATGAGGTTTTGCCAGGCAGAGAGTGGGGGCCAGGCACACACCTTGCACCAAGCGTCAGTTCCCTGGAGGAGCAGAATATGAAGCCCCCATGAGACTACAGGCCTGGACGCTGATGGAGAACAGAGAGTGCAATGGGCTGCAGACCTGCCAGAATTCTCACAGAGAGCCAAGACGCTACGTGCAGGCAGTCAGCTGAGATTTGGGGCCAGAACTCACAAACGAGTTATGAGAAGTGCCCAGTTATACTCCAGTACCCAGAAGAGCTTGTTGGGAGGGACCCACAACCTCACTCATACCATCACCCAGCAGGGGCACTGCCGCCCGGCCCTGGCAAGTGAGGAGCTGTTGGTTTTGTCCTCTTCCTCCTTCCCATCCCAGTGACCAGGGTTCAAGGAAGAGTCTAGAAGAAGCACCCCTCATCAGCTCTATCACCCTTCCATGCCCCAGAGGCCACAGTGCTGGGCCAGAAGTACCACTGAAAAAGCTTAGAACTAGAGATGAGGGAACAGCAGCATTAAGGGCTGGAAACCTAATGAGACTGTTTGAATGACTAAGAGTGGACTCTGGGTAAAATCAAGAAAGCTGCAACGCAAGGAGAAGGTAGAGAGTGATAGGCATAGTTATTGAGAAGATAAAACCATTTCATGTTTATTCTCTAATGAGAATTTGTATTAAGGTAGGTGAACTGCTATAACAATGAGCAAACCTCAGGATCTTGTCTTTTATATCAAGTCAAAATGAATACTTCTGATTGGCAGTCAATGTGTTGGTCTGCTGGCATCTTTCTGTCTTATGGCTTTGCTGTCTAAAACCTGTGGCTTGCAAGAGCATCCTGGTTGTTCCCATACAAGGCAGCTGGTCTAGGCCTGGGAGGGGCTACATCATCAGCCTCATAGCCCATTGGCCAGAACTCAATCACATGACCATACCTAAGAAGAGGGGCTTCTGGGAAATGTAGTCCAAGTCTTCCTAGGAGGAAGACAAGGCTGGTTTGATGATCATTTGGTAGTCCTGCCATACTGCTCGATGTTCTGGTTAGCTAAGACTAACAGAGATGTGGTCCTACTCTCGCCAAATTGTCAAGATCAGGGCAACAGACAGGAAGATTGACACTGGCCTGCAGGATGAAAAGTGCAAGAGGAAGCTTAAAAAGACAGAAAGACAGGCAGTTGTGTGAACCCCAGAGAAAGGGACCCCAATGCACTCAGAGACCTCATAGGACCTCAGGGTATAGTGACAATGACTCTGCTCTGGGAAAGTAAAGCAGGGGTCAGGCAGGTGAAGAGGAGAGAGGAGGGGAAGGCAGCGGGAGACAATCTGGGTAGAAGCAGCAACATATCAGTTTAATGAGGACAGAGGATGTATGTTTCCCCTTCATGCCTTTACTCCAAGGTGCTCAATAAATAGATACCTGAATTTAAAGTATTGGATTCAATAGGATATTAAACTTGTTGACAGACTGAAGAGTGGTCCTCTGTGGTGGAAGAGGTTCTCCAACTTTCGCAAGTCCCAGGATCACCTAAAGGGCTTGTTAAGACACTGATGGCCAAGTTGGTTCCTTGGGAGAAGGTGGAGAAGTGGTCCCTGATAAAGATAGCAGGGGAATTAGAATCCTTGAGGGGGAATGAGAGGTGCCTCACAGGGGGAGTGAGTGAGAGGAGGTAATAATAATAACTATTACTACAGGAGGGCAGGATAATGCATGATGTCAATTTGTGCTTTGCTCCCCCAGCCCTTTTGTTCCTCCATGTTAGAAGTGAGAAGCCAGAATTTTGCCCCCCTGACTTCGGGGAGGGCAACACCCCAGGTGCAGAAAGCAGAAATCCCTGCTTTTACCCCTACCCTGATCAATCATGATGTGGAGGAGAAGGGAGAAAAGCTCCCTTAGAGTGACACCCTTAGAGTGGTCACCCACCCCTGGCAATGCCCCAGGAAGGTGATAGACCCCACCACAGCCTCCCACTAGGGGGGCCAGCCCCAGGCACCAGAGTCCTGCGGCAGACAGACACTCCTAGGTCAAGCAAGTCAGGGGAGCTAATGTTCAACCAACCCCAGGTGGCTTCAGGTAAAGATGTAGGGTGACCATAAGGGACCAAGAACAGCCCCTCCTCCTTTACAGGTCCCACATGAGCCTGGCCACAGAGAAGGGGAGGTGAGAGGCCTTCACTCAATTTCAGTAGTGGTTAGGACTAGACTCCCTGGCAGCCTGGAAGAATAGGTCTCAGCAATGATTTCTTGCTAATAAAAGCCATATCTGTTGGGTTCCAACATATATACATGGGGGCCAGTGGGCTAAACATTCCTAGAGTTCCTTGTAAGGCATGAGGCTGAGCGTGCCACCATCTTCATCTTAACCCTGGGACTAACCCTTACCCACTGATCAAGGGACTCTGACAAGCTGGGATCCCGTGGCCAGTGGGCAGCAGAGCTGCAGCCCTGAGCTGGCTCTAACCCAGAGCCTTGCTGTTTGTCAGCTCTGAATCTGGGACCGCAGGTCAGGCCTGGAGGACTCAGACCCCATGAAGGGGTTCTGCCCACCTGGAACTCCTCTCTTGCTAGGGCAGTTGCCTGGCAAACCCTGCCACTCGCAGGCTTGAACCTGTGCGTCTCCCAGACCTGAGCTTCATGGCAATGGGGCCACCCAGCCCCAGGCCAAGTTTAGACATCCCTGTGAATCTGCAAGGAGGAAGCAAGGAGTGGAGTGCCTGCTTTGGCAGGCTGGGCAGAAAGAGCCCTAACACCAGAGCAGGCCTGCATGAGCAAGACACTTGCGTTTGGTGAGGTGACGTAGGTGATTGACAGAGCTCTGTAACTTGTTAGTAATATCCCCCCTCCAGTATTAGCATAATTCTATCAAAGAAGAGCGAAGGACAGTTGGCTGTAGGTTTCAGACCCAGGCCCTAAGTCCTTCTGGTAAGTAACCGAGTAATTGGCTGGGCTGTTGGCTTTTCCATTGCTGGGGACAAGTGTCCCCAGGGGCAGGTTGCAGAAGCCAGCCTGGCTAACTCCACTGAAGCGGGGATTGAGTTGAACGCTAGGAGGTCACCCAGAATCAACAGAAAGCTGGGAGGTGTGCATGGAAGGGGCAGGCAGCAGGGCCAGAGTTCCCCAATGGGAAGGTGGGACCCCCTGCAGGTGGCTCTGCAGGCCCAGAGTGGCTCCCTCACTTGCTTGAGGCCCTAAGTCTCAACATCCGTGTTTAGACCAGGTGTCGCCCCTGGCATGGTGAGGAGAGACCTGTCCACTCCTGCATCTGGATGACCCTCCCAAGGTTTCACAGGGTGGCGGGGTGAGGTGGGGGGGTGAGAAGGAACTTGGGTGTCCTTGGGAGAGTAGATGACAGGCAGCCAGTTTCTGGCAGACATCCACTGCTCCAGACACTGTCCACAGCTGTATCTCTGTGGTACTGTCACATCACGGGCCTTGGCCCTTTCTGCAGGGGCCAGGACAGGGTGCCTCTCAACAACTGTGCTCTGAGCCACGGCCACCAGGCTCAGGCACATTTCCCACTGAGGGGAAGGCCCCAGTGTGCAGGGCCCCGGATAAGCCTGAGGGAGGTATAAATGCCCTACCCCCACTCCGGGTCTGGGAAATAGGAGGCGGCCGAGGAGAGTGCTCTATTTTCTTGTGCAGAAGAGACAAGAGGTGTAATGGATGCTCTGAAGTCTGAGTTTGGTTTCCATGGTGGAGCTCCTGCCGGCTTTGGGATGGGTGGCTCATATTTCTGAAGCTTAGGTACTAGAGGTTCCAGTGGAAACTGCACCATCTGAGGCCTGGCAGACTGTCTGCTTGCCCACCAAGCCCCTGGGCTCCCTCCCTCCCACTAGGCTTCTTGGGGCCTCCCACAGACCCCTCTTTAAACACCTGCATGCTGCAGGCAGTAGGGCCAGGTAAGGATGGTGTTGAGGTCTTGGGTTCTTAATTCCAACCAGGTGTCGGAAGCCAAGGTGCTAGCAAAGGAAGCACTATGCCACATGGAAATCAGGGCCCTGCAATCAACTGTGCCCAGGCAAGCTGATATCTGCATGTGGAGAGAAAGCTTCCAGGGTCAGAGAGTCCACAGATAGGGAGGCTGAGCTGGGGAGCCATCTCCCTATCTGTGCCCATTCTCTGTACACGCTCAGCAGGGCATGGAGATCCCTACTGTGTCTAGACCCATCATGATCTTCCAGACCACCTGTCTCTCAGAGCCACAGTCAGGGAGAGTTAGACGGAAGCATGGCCTTGCCACCCATGACCTGCGTGGTTTTGGACAAGTCCCAGAAGGCCCCCATTCCCCCGTGGGTTGTGGTGAGGATGTGGTGAGAGCCCACTGTGGGGCTCATGGTAGGTTCCTGCTATTTATATGTTCCCTCCCCCCTGCACTCTCTAACTGTTGATCCTTATAACTATAATTCAGTTAATGCTTATCAATGACCTGCAAGTTAACAGTCCCTGTTACTGTGTAGACTGCCCTGATCGGGAGCCCAGGGCATTGGGCATGGCCAGCCTGAGTGGTTAGGGAGGTTTCCGCTGGAGCTGAGCCTTGATAGAGAAGCAAATATTACCTAGATGGGCCAAGAGGACAGGGCTCTCCCAGAAAAAGGCTGGAGTATACAAGGCCCACGGGCCAGCAGAGGTCTGGACCGTGGGAGCCCCAGCAGTGGATGACAAGGTGGGAAGGAAGTTAGGGCCCAGCTCATGAAGGGGCTTGGGTGCTCGACAGAGAGGTTTGGACTTTAGTCCCTGCAAGTCTTCAGCTGGCGAGAAGGATGGTTAAAACCAAAGTGTGTGTCAGAAAGATCACTTGGGGTAGGGTGGCTGAGGGGATGAGGAAGACAGGTGAGGAGGGTAGTGTGACACCCTTCTCCACCACCATCTCTACTGTGCCCTCAATCCTCACCCCAGCCAGGGTAGACAGAGAAGACTACTCTGTCACAGGAGGAGCAAGGGGAAGCCAAGTCATGTGAAGCTGAGCCCTGATTCTTATTGTGCATTTACAAGCTCTGGGCAAGTTCCCCAGCTCAAGTCAGGCAGCCCTGGTCTGAGGGAGAACTCACAACTTCTCTGTCCTGGGGACTGTTTAACGGGGTTCCAGAGCCAGGTCAGACCCCAGCTCTCTGGAGCAACCAGATCAGGTTTCTTCCCTTCTCTGAGTCTCAGTTTCCCCATGTGTTCAATAAGAGGCCTGGCCTGGTGACCTCTGAGGTGTCTGCCTGCCTTGGTAAAATGGCACCAGTAGGCCATGTCACCCAGCTCACCCAGACGGAGCCAGTTTCAGCAGTGTCTTATGGCTGCACTGGGTCACTGAAGCCACCCTCGGGCACGGAGCTTTCAGCTGCCTGTCCTCATCTAGCCTACCCTGGAGCAGATTACAAAATTACTGCCTGCTATGGTGAAGGCCTGACCATGAAAGGGAGCCAGCACATACAGATTACTCCACAGAAGGAGAGTGATACCCTGTGCCTGACTTGCCCAGAGCATCCCTGATCGCATTAGCGCCGCCTGAGTGGGAGGGATGCTGATAGCAGCCTATCTCAGCTCCAGTACCAGGCAGCCTGCCTCTCAGCCTGACCTCCCGGGGCCCCTGCTGAGTTTGCCTGTGGAGCACAACCCCAGAAAATGGGTAATGAGAGAGGTGAAATTACATGAGGAGTTCACAAGCAATCCCCACCCCTGAGCTGGGAGGGTCAGCAAATTTGATAGAGTGCCGTTTACACTTCCCTCGCCTGTGTCTGGCCCTCCTGTCTTCATTTCTCTCAACTAAACATTGGGCCAGGTGTGGGGAACTCCCACTGGGGTCCCTGGAAGGAAAACTATAGCCTGTAGCACCTTCCTTTGGTGACTCTCTTTAACAGAAATACCTGCACAAGGCAAGCCTGTTCGTAATTTTAGATTTGCTAATAAGTATGTAAAAAAAAAAAAAAATTAAAAAAATGAAAACGACTGAAATTAATTTTAATAATGTATTGCATTTAACCTTCTACATCCAAAATGTTATCATTTAAACATGTAATCAAAATAAACATTAACGAACTATTTTACATTCTTTATTTCCTTCCAAATCCGTGCGTATTTCACACTCAGAGCACATCTCAATGTGGACACTAAATTTCCACAGGAAGTGCTTAATGTGCATCTATTTTTAAATTTTTAAAAATGTTTCCATGTTTTAATTGACATACAGTTGCACATGGTGTACAACATAGTGATATTTTGATGCATATAATGTATACTGATCAAATCAGGGTAATTAGCAGACCCGTAATCTCAAACATTGATCACATCAATTGTTTCTTTGGAATATTCTATATCCTTCTTCTTGCTATTTGAAACTATACATCTTTGCTAACTATAGTAATCCTTGATCTGTATTTATAAAATTTATGGTTGGAAAAGTAGATCCATATGCCAAAGTTATTTCAGACATATTTAAAATGGCTTTTCAATAATGGAATTAAATATCTATGTTTAAATGTAAATTAATTAAAACTAAATTAACAATTCAGTTGCTCAGTCACACCTGTCACACCACAGCAGCTGCATGTGTAGGTGGCAGGGAATGGAATAGTGTCCCCGAAATGACAGGATGAGGAGGAAGAAGGAACCAGACAGAAAGAACACGGGCAGGGGCTAGGTTTGGACTCAGGCAGACCCAGATTCCTGTTCAAGCTCTGCCACTCACTAATTAAGAATAGTTGGACCAATCATTTCAGTTCTCTTTGTCTCATTTTCATCATCTGATACTAGAAAAGCAACTACCTACTTGACAAGACAGCTGTGACTGTCACAGGAAGTGACATGTAAGGACAGAGGACAGGACAGGTTCTCCCCACACCCCGTTCCTTTCCTTCCTCACCCCCTTCCCCACCCAGTTCTTTCTTTTTCTTTCAGTTCTTTTATCTGCCATATACAAACAAGCTTCAAATTTCACATTTTTTTTTAGTTCAGTTTCCTTAAAAAAAAAAAAAAAAAAAGGAATCATAACTCTGTACAGTGTAGTTCCCAAGTCCACTGGCTCAGCAGAATGCCGGAGGGACGGCTGGTCACCCGATTCAAGAGGTGTGGGCTGGGGTCTGGGCATGTGATTTTTCTCACATGCTCCAGGGCAATGCTGATGCTGCTGGTCCAGACCCACTCTCTGACAGTGGAGAGATGGCAGAAGAAAGGAAGAATCTTTGTAATGACTATGTTTGATGGCACTATTTTCCTGCTTTTGGAAACTGTGGCTGGTCCTGAGCATGGGGCGGGCTGTGTTCAGGGTGATTGATCTGAGATGCAGAAGCTGACAGTCTGGGTAGTATTGGATTCTGGGCACTTTGCTCAAGGGGCTGTCCTCAAGGTAGTGAGGAGTCTGGGGGCCTGCAGCTCTGAGCTGCTCCACTGCAGAGGAAGGAGGACATTGGAATGTGGAGCAGCCATGCACACGGATGTGAGGGGTTGCAGTCAGAGCAGGTGTGGCCACACATTGCATGGGGGCCTGGAGGCAGATTTGGCAATGTGTTTTTTAGTTGATCATTAACTAGCACATTCCCTTGAGTACCCCTAGGGTGAAAGCAGGTCCTTATAGGCACCCAGGGGCCCTGGAGTTACTGCATACACTCCTACCAGTTGCCAGGTCCCCACCTGCTAACCACCAGATAGAGATCCCATGCCCATCCTGGGTGATGAAGTCCAGCCAGCATCTCCACTTCCCACAGCCTGCTGCCCCCACCTGCAATGAACAGGCAACCCCCAAGTTTATCAATCTCTACTATGCGATGAGCTGGGCACCTGGATTGGGGTGGGGGGGTGAGTGATAGAACCCATCCTCACCAATGCATCCACGCTGTGTGCTGCAAGGACACAACACTCCTCCCCCAAGATGCTTGTGGGTGCCTGCACCCAACTCTAGCCCTTCTCATTTCTGTGCCCAGACTTCCACCAGGCATAGGGAGAAGGGGGCAACAGTCACTGGGCAGAGACGGGGGCAGCAGCCTGGGAACCAGGAGGCAGGAGGTGGCAGAGGAAACCATTCGAGGGAAGCCCTCAGCACATGCTCCATGGGCCCATTGGACTTCACTTATAAAACACAAATTTAAAGATAAAAATTATTAAGAATTTCAAGACAGGAACCACAGAGCATTAAATTCCAAGTTCAGGGCCCTTTGAAGGACTGAGTGGCATTGTGTCCTAGTTGAAAGTCATGAACAGCTGACTGGGCTTCTGGATTTAAATGCAGGACGTGGCTCCCTGTCCTCTCCTGCTGGGCTCCAACCCGTGGATGCAGCCTCTAACATTCCTGCCAATGCACTGGCCCTCAGAGCCTTAAGTCATGAATGAACTCAGTCCCCATCTGATCAGGGTCCTCATGCCATTCATAAACTTGACACCCAGCACAGGGAAGTGGTTTCTCAGAGTGCAGAGCATGCATGGCCCCCCACACACTCCCAGCAAGCGCTCTCCCCTCCAGCACCCTGCCCTGCCCTGCAGCCTACTCCCTTCTGTCCTGCCAATAGAAACATTCCAGCACACGCTGCTCAAATGGCTCCCTCAATCCAGATGGACAGAAGAGGAGGCTTTAACTGAATACCCCCATGGAAAGCAATGAGGAACGTGACCCTTGGAAGTGGCCTGCACCACTTCCTTCATCCTTGGAGTTTGAGGCTGTGTTCCCCACAGGTGATTAAACTACAGCCACCTCTCGGGAATAAGGCCAATCAGAAAGTGCCTTTAGTGTCCCACAAAAAGGGTTGCCAGCCTGGGCCAGCCTGGCTTCCTGAGTGCATAATATGGCCCTCTCTCCAGTGTACTGGCCTTTCTGCCTCTGTGGTGTAATGCCTGGCCTGTATCCCTTACCCTACATAGCCTGTCCTGCACAGGGGACACTTCCAAGGCCATCAGGGACTCCGGGACATACCCTGCCCTGCAATGGGGTAGTGCACAATCCAGACTCCAGGCTCACTCTTGGGAGGGTCTCCCTCTTAGCAGGCAGCCAGCAGGAGATCAGGCTGGTGCTGGGCCATGGCTCTGAGACAGGGTGAGGCAGAAATCGCTCAGCTGGTGACAGCTGACTGGCTGGACAGGAAGGGGTGATGTGCAGGAGAAGGTGTGCTTGGTGCCAGTGCAGAACAAAGATGTAGATAAAATTCTTTACGAGTGATCTCAGCTAGACTAAATCCCTAGATAAATTAGGATGCAGAGAGGAATGTGGCAGGGGATTAGTAGGTGGGGGTTGAATGACCCAGGTCACCTCTAGGAAACCAAGCCCAAGTATAGAGGCTTCTCTAACCAGGAGATGTCAGCTCAAGAGCTCTCATAGACACAGGCCTTCCTACTCAGAGTGGCACAGGGTCAGTTGCATCAGCATCGCCTGTGAGCTTGTGGGGAATACAGACTCCAGGGCCCCACCCAGAATAACTGGAACAGAATTGGGTTACAGCAATGTGCCCTGGGCAATTTGCCTTCATATTACAGTCTGAAAAGCCATGCTCTGCAGCACACCATGAGCAGGGTTACCCGAGCCCAGACCATGAGCTCCTGAAGGAGAGAATCATTGGCTGAGCTCAGAGCCTGGTGCTTGGCCCTTAGAAGGTGCTTGATAAATTAAACCAATAAAGAAACAATAATTCAAAAGCAGGAAGAATGCCAAAAGGGATGGGAGAGAGAGAAAAGCAATGATGAGAAACTGAGTCTGGTTCTCAGGCTGGGAACTGAGCTTCAAACCATGGCTGACTACCCAGCCTGATTCTGGCCCATGGACATTATTTTGTTTGGCTTGTGAAATAATTTTAAAATAAAAATATTATACCCATTAAAAAATATGGATTTCTCAGGTGGCGTCTGTGGCACAGTGAGTAGGGCGCTAGCCCCATATACCAAGGGTGGCAGGTTCAAGCCCAGCCCCAGCCAAAACTGCAAAAAAAGAAAAAACTGATTTCTCTAGGGCAAATGTGGGCCTGCTTTTTCCATATAAACGGCAGAAGCTAAGTAATAGCTGTCACCTTTAGACACCTCCTGCCTAATCCCTGTAGGGTGTGAGTCTGTGTAGCCTCAGATTGATTATAAAATACTCAAAAGCAAAGATGGCTAGAAAATGATGGTGATTGTTTGACACCCCCGATTATTTGTCATGTGGCGTCACGAGCTGCTTAGTCACACTGTCTGTGTTTCGATCCTGGCTCCACCTCTCCCCATGTCTGGGATGTCTTACAACCCCTTAAAATTCAGGCTCCTCTCCAGAAAATGTTACAGCAAAGGTAGCTTCATTAAGCACGTTGCCTGGCACATGGGTAACTATTGCTAGATGGCTATAAATTAATATTTTATTTAAATTAAATAAACATATATAATGAAATATAAATTTATTATAAATATGCAATAAATTAAGTAATTATATGTAAATATTTAATTAATATTTTATTTAAATTAATTTATAGCCATCTAGCAATAGCTAATTAGCACGGCATTTATAATGGCAGCTGCCAGAACAAAATAACAGAAAGGAATACAAGTATTTCCTCCCTACATTTCTTTTCTTTTCTTTTTTTTTTTTTGTCGCCCTCGGCAGAGTGCCGTGGCATCACAACTAACTCACAGCGATCTCAAACTCTTAGGCTTAAGCGACTGTCTTTCCACAGCTTCCCGAGTAGCTGGGACCACAGGTGCCCACCACAACACCTGGCTCTCTTTTGTTGCAGTTGTCATTGCTGTTTTAACTGGCCGGGGCTGAGTTCAAACTTGCCACCCTCGGTAGATGGGGCTGGCGCCCTACCCACTGAGCCACAGGTGCCACCTACGTTTCTAAAATATCAACATTAATTATCAAAAATTTCCGTAGAAGGGTGGTGCCTGTGGCTCAAAGGGGTAGAGCACCGGCCCCATATGCTGGAGGTGGTGGGTTCAAACACAACCCCCCCTCCCCCCCCAAAAAAAAAGATTTTCCATAGAAAGGTATCCAGAATACATACAATCTTTAAATTCAGCTTAAACATTAGACATATCAAATAAAAAGTGGATTAAGTAAAAGCATTAAGTAAAAGCATGAAACTATGAAATATAAACACTAAAAAGTTACCTTTCTTATACAAATTATTAGAAGATGACAGAAAAAAGGTTATTCAAAAGTAAAAAGCTCTTATAAAATAAAGATAATTTTAATAATAATGAACACTTGAAATTAAAATATATTATTTGATATATACGAACCATGAGTATATTTTCATGCCCATTTTTTTCTGGCTGCTGTAACGTTTTTAAATCTAGGCTGGTTGAGGCAACAATGAAGAGACATTCCAAGCTAAATTTCAAACCAGCTTCAAATACTATCCTTTGAGTTAGTAATGGCAGGTAATCCCATTTCTTCTTCCGTACTATAGATGATATTTCTCTTTCTCTCTCTCTCTTTTTTTTTTAGACAGATTCTCACTATGTGGCCCTTGGTAGAGTGCCATGGCGGTGTCATAGCTCACACCAACCTCAAATCTTAGCACATCAATCCTCTTGCCTCTGCCTCCCAAGTAGCTGGGACTACAGGCACCTGCCACAATGCCCGGCTATGTTTTTCCCTTCTTTTTCTTTTTTTTTTTATTATTATTAAATCATAGCTGTGTACATTAATGAAATCATGGGGCACCATACGCTGGTTTTATAGACCGTTTGACACATTTTCATCACACTGGTTAGCACAACCTTCCTGGCATTTTCTTAGTTATTGCGTTAAGACATTTACATTCTACATTTACTAAGTTTCACATGCACCCTTGTAAGATGCACCGCAGGTGTAATCCCACCAATCCTCCTCCCTCCGCCCATCCTTGCTCCTCCCTCTCCTCCCTCTCCCTTATTTAGATTTAAATGTAAATAGCCACATGGTACAACTTTCAGTGCTGGGAGCAAATAAATCGTGTTCAGAGATTAGTAATTAAGCCATTCATCTGGTTTAAAGTAGCCTACAATTAGGTTGACAGAAGACATAAGTTAACTTGTGTAAGGATTTTACCTTGTGTAAAATCCAGCTCACCATCTACAAAGAGTAGAACATGTATTTTTCTTTCCTCTTCTTATCATTCTGCTCTGTGGGATACCAGAAGCCTCTTCATACCATGAAACCAAACCACAAACCATTAGCTTACAATCTTCATTCATTCTTTTTTTTTTTTCTTTCTCCCTCTCCCAAGGCCCCTGTTTCTGTAAACAACAAGAGTCCTGAAGACACAAGCCACGTAGTATTGAAGTCTAAGACCGCATGTTTAGATGTATTTACCTCCTCCTTGCTAATGGCATCATTCAATCACAGTTTAGTAGCTTCCAAGTGAGAAGATTAGAAGTGTCAGGGGAATTGCTCACTCAAACCAGGAAACGTGGGGTTTTTAGTTCAAACAGTATTTAAAGGAAGCTGGTAAGCAACAGCTGAGTGGATGAAAGATCAGATCAACACCTCCCTTTGAAGTAAAGACTCCTCAGACTGAGCGTATAACAATGTTCATTACTGCCAGAACTCCAAGAGGCTGCTCCTGATGCAGGCTTTAGAATGTATCATAAAATCTATAAAAATATCAACAAGATGCTTTCAAGTGACACAAAACAGCTAGAGTGCCCTATTTGCAGGGACACTGCTGTTTAAAGCCAATTTGCTGGATTGCCTTCCATCTGGGACCAAGGCAAGTGCCTTCTCATCCTCTTTCTCTTCCCCCTCCCTCCCTGTCCCTTCTTCCCCTCCCCCCCTTCCCCAACCCCAACTAGAAACTAACATTTTTAATGTTTCATTTCTGCTTCCTTTGAGGGCCAGGAGGAGAAAATGAAGCTTTTCTTGGCTTGCTTCTCAGCGCTCCTAAGAGATTCAGAGACAAAAAGATTGCTTTGG
This sequence comes from Loris lydekkerianus, assembly GCA_963574355.1. Classification (NCBI taxonomy): domain Eukaryota; kingdom Metazoa; phylum Chordata; class Mammalia; order Primates; family Lorisidae; genus Loris; species Loris lydekkerianus. The sequence goes on from CAUYPK010047723.1 coordinate 28,261, forward strand.
GAAAATAATAATGCCAAATGAGCATTAAAATAATAAATGGGTTTTCTGGAAATTAGGTTCTCAGAGGTCATGCAATTAAAAGTTAGGAGGAAAACACACCTCAGGCTTGATTGGAGCAGACACTGAGAGCCAGGGCAAATACTTCCACCATGCTTAAAGTTCCATTCAAGGCATTCAGCGTGGGAGCTGGTTGATTAATCTATTTGCATACTTCCAGGACTTGAGAACAAGCCAGAGAGTAGTATAATTTCATAAGCACTGATTATTAGTAATAATGTGGAGCGTGATTAGGATCTTGAATATCTGGGGGTCACAGCAGGGCACAAGACAAACATGAGTCAGCAGCACAACATTATTTGAGAAGTAACAAAGGCTCTGAACGGCTGCAGAGATGTTCTGAGGCCTTTCATTATACTGAACGTTGATCTATTAGACTTCAGAGCCACACAGTCAAAAATCAAGGAACTTATTTCCTATATGATGTCCTCAGAAAGGGTTTATGTAAATTCAGGAACCCCTGGTCACTTGGGTTTCAGTACATGTGCTTTCCTTGTGACTCGGTTTACAAGTGGGTCTCTCAGTCGGCAGGATGTATTGTAATTCTTCACCTTTGCCCAGCAACCTCCATCACACAATCTTTGATCCCCAGAATTGGAAAGAAAGTTTCAGAGCTTTTGTAGAAAACCATGTGCCTTGCTGAGGCTCGCACTGAGCTTCAGAGATCAAGAGACCACCCTAAGAACAGAAGGACAGTCAGGGCTGAGCCTCAGATCAGAACCTTGGTCTCTCCCCTGCATATTCTGAGCTCTCTACATAATAGTCCGGCAAAAGAAAATCACACTTCATTTCTGCCCTAGGCTAGAAAGCCGTTATCTGTGCAATAGGGCAGAGCTACACAGCATCCTGATGCAAAATCCTGGGGAGAGGAAAAACCAGCTTAAAAAAGGCCCTGCCCTACATGAGACCAAAGAGCCAGGCTTGAAGTACAGGAGAGTGTTTAGTGAGGAATAGAAGCAAAAAGATACTTTAAGTCAACATGTCATGAATTGCACTGAGGTCTCCACTTCAGGAAATAACCTTTCACTTATTCCTTGTCCCTCCAAACAGGGATAACCTGAGAACAACTGTTATGTTAATAAATATGACTATTCATTAAAGTGGGCTCTCAAATGCCAGACTGAAAATATTTCCCATCTCTCCATTATGGGGTCTTTAACAAACCTTTTTCCCGAGGGTGGATTCTGCACCCAACAAGCTCACTAAGGCCTGCAGAGAGGGGGGCTCATCTCTGAGTCCTTTCAGATCTAAACATCTCTGGCTCTGTCATTTAACTAGACCTCCTACCTGTTTTGCTCAACTTAAAAGACAGTAATCATCTGCTCCAACATTTGATCAAATCTGAGCCTTAATAGACTGTTATGCACAGTTCCTTTCAAATGTATGTTATCAAAGCTTTGCTTTTTAAATGCCTCAACCATACTTTTTTTTCAAAGGACTATCTTCAACTCTTCTTTTTTTTTTTTTTTTTTAAATTATTATTTATTTATTTTGCAGTTTTTGGCCAGGGCTGGGTTTGAACCCACCACCTCCGGCATATGGGACCGGCGCCCTACCCCTTTGAGCCACAGGTGCCACCCTATCTTCAACTCTTATCTCTGCTTTCTGATGGTTGGGTTTCTCGAAGTTGTTGTTTTTTTTGTTGTTGTTTGTTTGTTTAATTCCATTAAGTAGTAGAAGATGCCCACAAATCCTCCATGCTGAGAGGTGGGGTCTATGTCCTCTCCCCTTGAATCTGGGTGGCCTCATGACTGCTTGGCCAATAAAAAATATGGCAGCAGTGATGCTGTGCCAGTTTCTAGGTTATGACCCTAAAAACCTGGCAGATTCCACTCCAGCAGCATGTGATGAGGAGATCAAACAGCCTCTTAGATAGGCCCACACAAAGAGGTGGTGACCCCCAGCCAAGCTCCCAGCCAAACCCAGAACTCACTTCCCGGTTATGGAAGTGTGCCACCTTGAAAGTATGCCCTCCAGTCCCGTTTCCGCCATTCCAACTGACATGGAACAAAAATGACTCATTTGTACCAACCCCTGACCAAATTACAGATCCATGAACAAATAAACAGTCATATTGAGGTGGTTTGCTATGCAGCAGTAAATACTCACAGTCATGATGATAATAATGGTAATAAAGCTAACATTTTGTGAGCATTTATCAAGTTCTCGATATGGTACAAAGTGCTTCATATGATTTATAGCATTTAATTTTCACAATAAAGCAAGGAGGTAGCCACTGATGAAGAAACCAAAGCTTCATGCAGCAAATAAGCCCAAATACATATAATGAGTAATTGGCAGAAATACAAGTCACCAACCCAAATCGACCTTCACTTTTGCTCTGTGCCATGCTCTCTACATCTCTCGTTCTCGAAGATTCATCCCCTGTGGGGCTTTATCTATCACCTCTGACAAGAATGCCTGCGTCTGTTTTGACAGTTCTGGTGTCTCCCAAGCTCCTCCTGGTCTCTGTAAGGACATAGGCAAATGCCTTCTTGGCACTCCTGCCACGGGGCTGCCTCTAAACTCTGAGTTCTAATCCCTGTTTGTCTCTACCTCCCACTGGAGGGTCCTAAGGAAAAGGATGAGGTCTTATTCTTCTCGGAGCCCTAAGTGTCTTGGACATCCAGACTCCCCACATTGTGTTTAACTGCCTGATTTTCCTGCTTCTACTCAACTGTTGTGTCCCAAACCATCATCACCACCATTGCTTCTGTCCTCACAACCCTGCCAACTCTGTCACCTTTGACCTTTGGCACCTGCCTCTGCTTCAGGCACTGAATCCTGTCATTTCTTTCGAGTGCCCCTTGCCTCTGTGTGTCCATTATAGTCCCCAGGCCTGACTCCCATTCCATTCTATGTGCATTATGGTCATTTTCCACCACATAAGGACACAGCTAAAAGGCAACATCTACAACCCAGACAGCCCTCAGCAGACATTGAATCTACCATCACCTTGATCTTGGACTTCTCGGCCTCCAAAACTATGGGAAGTAAATTTCTGTTGCTGACGAGTTGTGATATTTGGTTATAATAGCCCCAGCAGAATAATGCATTGCAACTTAATCCATTGACTTTATCTTATTACAGCCCTATCAAAATCCTTCAGTGGCCTGTAACCCCAGGATAATATCTAAATGTTGAGTTTTATGAGTTGGAATCCTTTCAACTAAAAATAATAGAAACCCAACTTGCATTGGTTTAAACAAAAAAACCTGTGGTTCATGTAAGAGGAATCCAGAAGTAGAATCAGATGGCTCGGGGAGATTAAAATCTAGTTTTTTTTCCCCCATCTCTCCAGCATTGGCCTCATGCAAAGGCTGGTCTCTCTCATGATTCAAGTTGCCTACAGTGGTATCAGAACTGTGTGCTACCTCCGTAGGTCCCCTTGGGAGACTTAGCCCGTGTGTGATTTCAAGGGTAAAGGAAAACTTTTCCAAAACATTCAGTAAGCCTTTCCTTTAATCCCTTTATCAGGCTAAAGTTGCTGTGTATCCTGAGTTGACTACAGTTCTTTTTCTTATCATCTTATTCCAGGACCCGGATTGAAGGAAAAACTCTTATCTAGGACATTGCCAGGACCACACTTGGGCTCACTTTCATCACCCAAAGTATGACCCTTGGGAAGTGTGGAATCAGTGGAGTCAAAGAATCAATGGGGTCCAGAGAGAAAGGCAGGAAGGATTAGGAATACTCATAGCTCTACTGCAATTTCTCCAGCCTAAGTTGAGGTTATGTACCTGTTCCTGAGATTGCTATCTGCCATGGGTAGATAATATCCTTACACGAATCTGGCACACGTCTTAAGCTATGGTCCAGTCACCAAGAAGGTTTTCTGTCACCTAGTTGGAAAAAGCAAGTTGAAGACTTAACCACAGCATACAGTATTTTGGGCAAAGTCCTTCATATTCTTTTGCCAACCCAAAGACCTGTCTCATCTCTCACTGCTGTCCAACTCACCATGAGTGCTGTCTTCTGCAGACAACTTTGACATTTGCTGGTGTCAGCTCCCCCAGGCCGGCCCCTCCACTTCTGTCTAGGATGCTCTCCCCTGCATCCACCAATGCTACATCTCCTCAAACACCACTTGCTCACATAGACTCATAAAATTTGATATACACAAGGACCTTACAAATAACTAACTTCAGCATTTCCTGGAGGGAAAATGCACCAATCTAAAGACAATTTGGATCCCCCCCCCCAAAAAAAAAAGTGGTAGAAAAAGTAGGTCAGACACTTTCCATGTGTGTTACAGTCTCTTAGTTATCAACAATGTTCATTAGCATACTAACATTTCTAAGATGTTTTTAAGAAATTAACAATTACAATAAATGAATACATTATACAATATAAATATGCCAAATAAATAATAAAATTATAATTGAGAAATGAATTTCTCAATAATTGAGAGATTAAACTTTTCTTTAAATTGGCACTTCGCAAACATATGTCACTTACTAATGTCCTGCACAACTAGTAAGTATTCCTTGTTCCTCGCTTTAGAAAATGCTGATGTGGGCAGAACCCTTCATTTCATAAATTACACTAGACCTCTCTACATCTAGGACATTGCCAGGACCAGAGAGGTCTAGTGAGTTGCCAGTCTAGAGATCCAGAGACCTCTAGGGAGTTACCAGGTCTAGAGATCCAGAGACCTCTAGTGAGTTGCCAGGTCTAGAGATCCAGAGAGGTCTAGTGAGTTGCCAGGTCTAGAGATCCAGAGATCTCTAGTGAGTTGCCAGATCTAGAGATCCAGAGAGCTCTAGGGAGTTGCGTCAAGCCACACAGCAACTGTGGTGGAATGGAAGAGATCCAGGCTTAGAAGTAAGACAGAGTTTGATTTTCTGTCTTTTAACTGGGTATTTTAATGTAGGTAACCACAAAACATTTGGAACATGAATATCCTAGTGTGATTGAGAATCTTAATAAGATCAGTGTTGTTATGAGGATTAAATGAGATAACATGTGAAAGCATTTTTATTTAATTTAAAATATCATACAAATGTGCTTACTGTATTTACATATGTAGAGTTACAGCTAAAACTTAACTCTCCAGGTTCCTAGTTCCATGCTCACTGTCCTACTACACCATCCCGGCTCCCAGTCCCTACTATTCCATGTCACTTAATTCTTTTGCTACCTTCTTAATCATTTGGCCAGTTGAGGTCTGTGTGCCCATGTTGTCAACAAGATTTTAAATTCTTTCAGGTTGTAAAATACATTTTCTGCTTCCAGTGTTTCTTCACGGCACCAAGCACAATGTTGTAAACATAAAATATTTGAAAAACACTCAAATGGAATTTTCTCCCAAAGCTAACAAGAAAATGGTATTCAGTATAAAGAAAGTAAAATTTTTAGAAACGCACTAGTTTCTTAGTCACTACCTGAGTCCTAGAAAGGTAAAGACAGTTCAATGCCCTATCAGAAGTATATGCATGCAGAGGGAGTTTCAGAGAAAATGAGATAGATAATTTAAAAGTGTGACCCGGGAAAGGAAGGTTTAGGAATTGAGAGTTTCTTTAATTCTCATTATGAAAAATTCTAATTGTTTTGTAAGGACAAGTTCTTTCAATATTAAGGTTTTACACATAGATTCAAAATAATTTATAGAAATAAATATCAGCACATATATGTTCATAAAAGACTACTGATGACAATTATGAATTCTGAGGAGATTGGTAAAAGTTCCTGTTTTTGAAAATGGGTAGACCATTCAGATTGTCCATAATTCTTGAACTTTTTTTTTTTTTTTTTTTTTTTAATAGAGAAAGAGTCTCACTGGGTCACCCTCGGTAGAGTGCCAAGGCGTCAGAGCTCACAGCAACCTCCAGCTCTTGGGTGTAGGTATTCTCTTGTGTCAGCCTCCCGAGTAGCTGGGACTATAGGTACCTACCACAATGCTGTTTTTTTGTTGTTGTTACAGTTTGGTCGGGGCTGGGTTTGAACCCACCACCCTCAGTATATGGGATCAGCATCTTACTCACTAAGCCAAAGGCACCTCACACAATTCTTAAACTTATGATTAAAGCATCAGTTCCCAAAATAAGTGGAAAATGTTTCAAAATCTATAGAGAAAGGAATGCCTAATGCCAAAATCTCTTTAAGAGTCTATGATTAATACTTGAGAAAGAAGTAATTTATTGGCTTTACTATTAAAGGATTAAAATTTTACCTGCATATATCCCTCAGTAGACACTGATGGATAAAATTTTTTTGATGCTAATTTAAAAGATTTATTCTACTTATTTGTGTGATATCTCCCTTCATGAAATTCATTAATATGCCCAGCTGAATGAATTCACAGATCATTAATGAATGACCTATTTCCCATGTCTTCTAACTAAAATTCCTGGAAATATCTAAGATGTGTACTTTTTTTTTTTAGAGACAGAGTCTCATTTTGTCACCCTCGGTAGAGTGCCATGGTGTCACAGGTCACAGCAACCTCCTGCTCTTGGTCTTAGGTGATTCTCTTGTCTCAGCCTCCCAAGTAGCTGGGACTACAGGTGCCTTCCACACCACCAGCTATTTTTTGTTGCAGTTACCATTGTTTTAGCTGGCCTGGGCTGGGTGCTAACCTGCCAGCTTGGGTGTATGTGGCTGGTGCTGTAACCACTGTGCTCTAGGCACTGAGCCTGCATTCTCTTGCCTCAGCCTCCCGAGTAGCAGGGACTATAGGCACCTGCCACAATGTCCGGCTATTTTCTTCTTTTTTTCTTTGCAGTTTTTGGCCAGGGCTGGGTATGAACTCACCACCTCCGGTATATGGGGCCGGCATCCTACTCCTTTGAGCCACAGGCGCCATCTACACCCAGCTACTATTTTTTATTGCAGTTTGGCCAGGCTGGAACCCGCCACCCTTGGTATATGGGGCCGGCACCCTACTCACTGTGCCACAGGCGCTGCCCTAAGATGTATACTTTTGTCAATGTTAGATTTAAAAGTTTAATTAGTCAAAATATAATTTAATCACATGTATAAGTCAGGATGAGCTAAGTTATGCGATAGAAACAAACATCTCTAAATCTCAGAAAGCAAGTTTATTTCTTGCTCTCAGTACATACCCACATAGGTGGTCAGGTGGCCCTGCCCATGGAAATCACTCAGGAACTCAAGACGATGGAGGCTTCATTTGAACTTGTGCTTCCACACTCACCACATGAAAAGAGCAAGCCCTAGTGACTTATATAGAGGCAATTAAATGCTCTACCCTCAGCAAAAATGCACATCACTGCCACTTCCATTCCATTGATGAAAAAATGTAATCTAATCATGTCTGAGTAGCTCCTATCAAGATTAGTATTTTTTTTAGATTGGCTGTTTCTGCCTAAACTCCAGTCCTGCACCGTCCAATATACATGAATCACTAGCCACACGTGACTAATCATCTCTTGATATGTGCCAGTCTGAATTGCAATGTGCTGTAAGTACAAAATACACTTTAAATATCTAAGACTTCGTACAGGAATGTAAAATATTTCATTAATCATTCTTTAATAGTCATAACCCATTGAAATAATATTTTAGAAATATTGGGCTTCTGTCTTCTCTTCCTGACGTGTGGCCCTGTGCTCAGGCACAGGCCAGCCATGCCCCTTTCCAGATGCTCAGCTGGCCAGCTCCAAGAACCTTAGCATGTGGCTGTGACATTCTGTGCCCTGGAGTAGAAAAGAAAGATCCAGGCTACTTAGCAATGTGGGGGAAATTTTAATGAGATGATATTATAGGGAATTAAACGATTCCTCTCTCAATATATTTGTTTCATATTGCAATAGGAGAAATTCACTCCTTAAAAGGATCCCACCTGGATATATTCTGGGCTAAAATTATATTAATATATACAAACTACTTGGAAGGGAGGGGAGACTCCATTTTTGAATCAATTGACTTCTTTTAACCTTTGTCCCCACATATTCTTCCATCAGAAACTTGAGAGGGCACATTATAAATGAAATGCAAGGATTCCACCTGGTTTCAAGTTAAGCAGCTAAAAATAATAGTACCTTCGGGAAATAAATTGATAGCTGGCAGTGGGCCTGACTTAGAATATTAGGTAGGTGGAAAGATTTTACAAATGAAGAAACTTTAGGATATTAGTTAGGTGGAAAGATTTTACAAATGAAGAAACTGAGGCTCAGAAGACTCAAGTGCAATGACTGGTAAGGATCACACAACTGTTTAGTGACCAGGCCTGGTCGGGGGGCGGGGGGGGGGGGGGGGGGGGGGGGGGGGGGGGGGGGGGGGGGGGGGGGGGGGGGGGGGGGGGGGGGGGGGGG
>CAUYPK010047724.1:0-18500 GCA_963574355.1 Loris lydekkerianus
GAAACTCAGTAAATGTAGAATGTAAATGTCTTAACACAATAACTAAGAAAATGCCAGGAAGGCTATGTTAACCAGTGTGATGAAAATGTGTCAAACGGTCTATAAAACCAGTGTATGGTGCCCCCATGATCGCATTAATGTAGACAGCTATGATTTAATAAAAAAAAAAAAGAAAAAAGAAAGTGGGTCTGTGAGATAACCAGCTCCTGTCCAAGCCTGAGAGCCCAAAAGGCCAGGGAGCAGCTTTGTCATCCCTGAAATGGGTGGTCTTCCAGGCCCTCAAGACAAGGAGGTGATCTGGTCAAGTGGGCTATAACCACCACATGTCACCTCCCAGCCCTTCTCTTGCATCCCATCTGCTCTGTGGCCCTTGGCTGGCCCCACCAGTCCATATGTCCCTACCCTACCCTGCTCCTCTCCTCACCTCCTGGGACTCAGACACTCCAGAGCCTCTTGTTACAAGATTCATGTGCCAAATGCAAGTTAAGAGCCCTTGGGGGCCCTCTTTGCTCTTCTGGAAAATAACCAGCATCGTCCCAGTGGCCTTCTGATGCCCACTGCCAATGCTCTGTGCAGAGGACAGACAGGTAGGAGGGGCGGCCACAGCAAAACTTTCACCAAGCTCTCAAGTGCATCCTGAGCCAGGGGGCCACTCAGGGAATCCACGTCATTCAATCAACTACTGGTTGCCAAGCCTTGGGAGTGAAAGGGTTGGCAAATATAACTCCTGCCTCCAGGGCTGACTGTGTGGTGGCAGAGATGGACTCAGACAGTTCGGTAGATTGTTATCATACAATGTGGCTAGTGTAATGAGCTGCCCCAATTGGGATCCCACAAGAGACACTTAATCCAGACTGGGGGTGGGAGCAAGAGGGAGACATTTCAGAATGGGAAGGCTTGTTTGAAACCCTCCCCTACACAGAGATCATTCTAGCAGTCCTTCCTTCAGATGAGAATTATTACTCTAAAGATTAAAGTCACAAGGCAGGGTTTTGTTAACAATGTGAATTCAGATGCTGATAGACGGGGCAGACATTGGTCACAGGCTCATCTGCCCCTATTGCTTATGCTGTCACTGCACCAGTTCGTGTGGGATTGGGATCCCTAGTCTACGGGGACTATGTAAAGAGCTGGCACCTACTGTGACTGACCCAGAGGTCCCAGCCTATCTGGAGAGAAGGGGCAGAATCAGCTGACTCTGACACATGCTGAAGGTCAGGCACTGTAAGAGGCACGCAAATCCCACAGACACCACTCATTCTGCAGAAGGTGACCAGAGGCCCGGGGCCCGGCCAGTGGGGACAACTTTGACCCCAGCACCTTGCAGGTGTGAAGACTCAGCCATGCCGTGAGCCCTCCCTGGAAACCTGCCCCTCCTATTCCTATCCCAACCTCCCCCCTCCACTCCTGACTGTGGTCTCCCTTTGTCTCCTCCCACTCACCTCTGCTTCTCCCTCCCGCCCCCCCTCCCAGCTGCCCTTCCTCCCTAAAGACCCTAGAGGTCAAAAGCAAGCACAGCCTGTACCACCTTTAACTTAAGTGTTACAATCTCTATTCCTAACTCTAAAGCAGATGAATTGGCTATTTCAAAAGAAGCTCCTTTGTTGACGGGCTTTGAATTTTTTAAAAGTTACCCACCCCAGATTTAACAAGTTTTATAAGATAAAATGATTTAGCAAAACTTTAGCTGTGCTATGCTCAATTCATAACAGTATCTACTTATCTATTCTACTCAAAACATTATCAGGGAAGTGACGGTTCTGGACAGCCAAATTTCAGGTAATAAAGTCTAGCCCTTTTATATTTTGATTTTTTAAAAATTTGGGCGTGGCTTTTTAAAAAATGAAACATATAATGCCTACATTTTTAATCAAAGCATGCTGAACATAATTTAAAGTTCTCTCAGTGACTCAGAGTCATCACTGAGCAGTATCCAGTCACAGTCTTACAAGTGTCCTGTCTCTAGACTATTGTGCTTCGAATTCTTGTGCCTTCATAATTATTCTGTTTCCTCCCCGATGATTGGCTGTTAAATAATAACAGGAACATTGCTGACTCTCCGAGGTCTGTGCTAAGAATTTTTTGTTTATTAGTTCATGTAATTCTCACAAAGTAGATCTATTACCCTCATTTTATAGATTAGGAAACCAGGCAGTTAAGAGCCTTGACCAAGGCCACTCACTAGTAAGCAACGGGCTGTCACTTGCACCCAGCTGTTGTGACTCCAAAGCTCATGCTTACCATCGCCAGACATCACCTCTGTGACCCTCCTCAGAGATGTCCCTTTACTTCTAATTTGCTTCTTTAAATTGCCACGGGATAAAAAACAAGATAGCCAGCTTATCAGAGCTCTGTATGGAGTAGAAACACGTGTAGTATAGGACACGGGATTGGTAGGTGCCATAGATGGGGAGGGGAGTCCTCCATGAAAATGTCAACATTTTCACCACTTAGAGGGTATGGGATTCTTTTAGGGATGATGCAAATGTTTAAAATTGATTGTCATGATAGTTGCACAGCTCTGTGATTTTGGATTGTATGGAACATGAATTTCAACACAACTATAGAAGAAGAAAAACAAAAGGGGAGGAGGAAAAAGAAGAAACAGGAGAGCCAGAGGAGCCCTGGTGGGCATTTGGGCTGCTTAGAAATTTTGCATGTTGTTATTAATGTTGGCTAAGTTCCTGCATGTACATTTGTAGGGAGGTGAACTCTCCCTGGATATGCAGATGAGATTCAAAGTGAACAAAAGATGGCTGTAAGCACCACCAGGGGGTTCCTGGCGTTTTTGTTTGTTTGTTTGGTTGGTTGGTTGGCTTTTTTTTTTTTTTTAAATCTACCCTGTCGCCCTGGCTAGAGTATCTTTACGTTATCATAGCTCACAGCAACCTCCTCAATCTCGTGGCAATCCTCTTGCCTCAGCCTCCCCAGTAGCTGGGACCATAGGCACCTCCCATGATGGTTTTTCTATATTTATAGAGACAGGTTCTTGCTCTTTTTCAGGCTGGTTTCAAACTCCTCAGCTCAAGGGATCCTCCCACCTCAGCCTCCCATACTGCTAGGGTTACAGGCAGGTGTGAGCCACCGCACCCAGCAGGGTTTCCTGCTCTAGTCTTTGCTTCCTAACTCTGCTTCCTTAAAGTCCACCCCTCTTTCTGACCTTAACTGACCCTGAGTCCCAGAAGAGACCTAGCCAATGTCATCTTCCTAAGGAGGCAGAGGGCCTGCAGCAAGCTGTCCTATTGGTCTCCTGTCTGGGCCTCGCCTGCAAAATGGGTGCCCTCTGAGCAGTCGGGAGCTCGGGCTCCCTGAAAGAGTCCCCAATCCTGAAAGGGTTATGCCTGAACCCCACATAGGTCTCCCAGCTGCTCTGACTCCGGACAACATACCCCATGTTTTAGGTGTTCTTCTTTCTTGTTCATGATCCAAATTCTTTTCATAACAAGCTATTTTACTTCCATAGTTCAGCATGTACCTTTACATTGTACTTAAAATAGCTGTATACTTCTGTTTTTCTAAATGAGAACAAGAAAATTGTAAAGAAAAGCCTTCTGCAAGTGCCAGGAATGTTCAGGCTTGTCAGAGAATCCAGGGCAAGATAACCTTCTAGTTTTTCCAAACTAGAAGTCCCATCTCAGGTCACAGTTTGAAACACAAACCCACAGACTCTGGGTGCCTGGGCCTACAGGAAGGCTCCGGGTCGCTGTTCATATCCAGGCTGTCAGGAGGTGCCACAGAGTGGGGTCTGAGGGGTGCCCGTGAAATGCTAACATGTGAACACCTGCATGGAAAGACACGTCTAGTGAGCAGCGAAGTTAAAAACAGAGGGGGGCACGACAGCCCTGGGGGATGCCGGGACATCGACAGGTAGTCCAGGGACCAAGTACTCCTACAGAAAGGAAGCAAGCCAACAGAGCAGGAGCTCTGGCCTCTTCCCTCCCTTCACTCAGAAGCCGGCACTTACATTCAGGGAGCAGCATCTAACCCCATCCCAGTGTCTACACCCTGAGCAGCTGAAGATTCCGTCCACCCCACCCCCGAGGAGAGGGTAGCCTCTCAGTTGAAGAGTCTAGATTCAAAAGGTATGGATTCTAGTCACAGAATCCACTGCTCTGTCACTTACTCGCTATGTGTCCTTGTGCAAGTTAATTCGACTTCTCCAAGCCTTGGTCTTCTAATCTGCAAAACTGGGATACTAAGAATATCACCTGATAAGCTGATGTAGGGATTAAAGAATGCAAAGTGTACAGCCTGTGTACAGGCTATGAAGCCCACAGTAAGCGCTCAAGGGCAAGAGCTGCTCTTGCTGCCCATCCCAGCAGCAGGAAGCTGGGTAGTTAGCAGGTACTTGGGTACCCCGTGACCCAGGCGCTGTCCTATGCGTTGATTCCTGCATTCCTCATGACACCCCATGAAGGCAGCTGCTACTATCATTCTTACTTAATAGACGAAGGAGAAGTTGGGGCCCAGAGAGGTTTCTGAAGTTGCCCAAGGTCACAGAGCATGCTAGTGAGTGGCAGGATACAGAGGTTCAGACACCCTAACATGGGCCATCCGCTAGACATCACTGTGCTCTGCCAACTATTTTCCTAGATGGCTCCTAGGGATACAATAGGAGCCAGACACAGTCCTAATGGAGCTTCCAGTCAAATGGGGCAGACAGATGCCAACCAAGGCACCACAACCTAACAGGCAGGGACAGAACAAAGTTTCTGCAGAGGAGTTTGCAGAGGAATTTCTGGAAACCACAGAGCACCATTTGGACTTAGAATACGGAAGCTTCCATTTTGCCCATAGCCTGGGCATTAATAAAAAAAACACAGGCTCTTTTTGCAGATGTCAGGCTCAGCATCACTCTGTAATGGAAACTGGCCTCAGACACGTATTATTTCTAGTAATAAAAAAATCAGGACTCCTTCTCCCCTCATCATTAAGGGTCCAAAATGATCAATTCATAACACACAGAAGGGCTTGAAAACCATTCGGTTGATGAAGCTGGCACACTCCAGTTCTGCCTGAGGAGTGTATATGAGGGTCACTGCACATGCTCACCCTCTAGGGAAGAGTGTGCCTCTGGGGCTGGGGCCACCCCACCTCCCCAGCACTAATTGGCACTCAGGAGTTGGCCAATGGAACCGATGGCCCCTTCCTTCATGAGCTCACAGCCCTTCCAAGGAAGGAAAGCCCTGAGCTTGCAGTAGTGAAGCTCTGTTCTTGCCTTTATATCAGTAGTGGACTTTTTACTTCTTCCCCAAAATGTTAAGGAAATACTGAGATTCTGCTCTAACAAAAAAGGCAAAAATTTGCCTTTAAAAATGAGGTGGTACTTTAGCAAGGGCCTGACCACTGACTAGGACTCAAAGTTCCACCATGCTAACTACTGAGGTCTGCAGTGAGCTGGGAAGACAGGGACCCAGCTACACCTCTGGGTGAGATAAACTGTGAAAGGATGAAGGCTTCCTGCTGTACTTGGACGAAGATCCAAACTTCTTATCAGGGAGCACAAGGCCAGTCTGACCTGGGCCCTGTTACTCCTGCAGCCCTGGGTGTAGCACTTCTTTTAACAGACCTCTAATCCCATGGCCTCCTGGAACACGCAAGGGCCTTTGTCCGGCTGACTCCTCAACCTGTAAGGTCCTGTTCAACTCTCCACACAGCTCACTCCTTTGTACCCCTGAAGTATCAGTTAAGATGTCACCTGCTTGGAGAGACCTTCCCTGACTATCTGGTCTAAAAAAAGGATGCTTTTTCTCTGTTTCTCTCTCCTCTTATTCATCTTCTTCATAGCACTTGCGCTGGTGCTCGGTATGTCTGGCCTCAGATCCAGTCATCCTCTCCCACCATTCCCAGATATGTTTGCCTTTGGCCTAACTAGGTAAGGCCAAAGGCAGCTTTGGGCGGAACGTGACAGGTGCGGTAAGGGTAAAGCTGGATACCTCCTGCCTCCATCTCTGCCTGGGGTGGCATCTCTGCAGCTGCTACCTCTCCTCCTTGGCTCCAGTTTCCACTGGAAAGGCTACCACCGTTCTACCCTCCCCAGGGTGACGCCACCCTAGGCTCTAACAATACCACCTCTTCCCTTGCCTCTCGTGCATAGGATGGTAGCCGCTCCCCACTATGTCTAATTGCTGAGCCGTCTTTCTCTCCTCCAACTTCTCAGTTCTCTACCTACCTGCATAACCATTCCCTGTATTAAGATGCTATTTCTAATACTTGAGTGGTTTCTCAAGTTAACCCTGGTTAGACCCTGACTGATACAACACTTATCCTAACTTGAAATTTTTTAATTAATTTGCCCAGGTACTTAATTATCTCTAGACCCACTGTAAGTTCCACAGGGCAGGGACTATGTCTAGCTTGTTTATTATTACATCTCTAGTCCCAGCACGGTACCTGGCAAATAGGGAGCTATGTTCATTATTAATGCAAAATATTTGCTGAGTGATAAAAAGAAGTAAAAATAATGTTTCCCAAGAAATCCTCAAATTTTCAAAAGAAAGGGAAATTCCATTTGGAAATGATTCGTGTTTATGCATATGACTTGTTATTAAAACGGCAGCAGAGAGAAAGTGGGTTTTGACCTTTTTGACCCAACAGAGACACCAAAACATCCTTCAGTAAATAGGTGGTGAGTTAAGTGGTCTTGGTTAAGAAATCAGTGCAACTCCAGGGACATACCGGCCCCAGGAGGACCCTCATCTCTGGATGCACACCCACAGCCTGCCGGGGTCTGCGCCACTCTGTGCACACGAGAGCGAGTCTTGGGAACAAACCTTTTTGTGGTCTCCAGAGACTTCTGCTCTGCCAGCTCTTTCTGCAGCTCCCGCTCCTTGGCCTCCTTCTGCCCAATGGGGCAGTCTTCAGGGACAGTGAAGAGGGACAGGGCATCTTTGCTGTCCTCTTCTCGCAGCACTTTAGCAAACACCTTCTCAGCCAGGAGCCGGACTTGCTCGTCCACTTCAGAGATGTTTAGCTTAGGGAACTGGCGTGGCATCTCGGCTGGCAAAGGAAGCATACACCATTAACTTCACGAATTGCTGGGCAGCCTGAGTCACCAGTGCAGGGGAGGAGAGGCAGCAGGCCCACCTAGTCCTCGGGGCAGCTGTCTCCTTGGAAATTCCCCAAACCAAACCCACAGGGCAATTTCAAAATAAGCTCAGTAAGTAACTGGATTTGGGGCACATAGGGCTACTCACATGTCACAAGGCCAGAAGTCAAAGGCTAGGCTGCTTAACTAAGGGGGCTTCCATTTCCCCCACTCAGGGATCTGCAGCCCTCTGGCAGCCTTGCCCTCCTGACTCTGTTTCCACGATTAAGAAAGAACATGAGACAGCTCAGAGCCCTCCAGCCTCACTCCCCCACTTCACAGAGAGGAAGATCAAAGCCCAAAGGCCTTAACCGTTAGCTTAACATCCCACAGGTTTACAGCAGAGCCTTGAGAGATCCAAAGCTGTATTCTCCATTACATAAAACAAGGCATTTTCCTACAAAGAAAGAATCTCCGATTGTCGTTCCAGTCCTCTGCACCCTCCAGAGCCTTCTAAGAAGTCACAGAAAATAAAATGAAGGTTTGGGGACCAAATCACTCTGTACTAAGCTGAATACTTACTTCCTCAAAGCAGCTTTCCCCACCTATCTCTCTGCAAGCTCGTTCCTTACTATCAGTAAAAGCCAGCCTCAATCACTGGATTTCCTTCTGTCTTCTTTCTTTGCAATTACTTGCATAGCACTTAATACACACACTCTGCCAGGAGCTTTATATGTACTAACTCAGTTAATCTTATTGTTCCCATTTTATAGATGAGAAAATGAAGGCACGGAGAACTAACTTGCCCAAGGTCATGCTTTTAATAAGTAGCTATCTCAGCCTTTCTCCCCCTGTCCCTTACCTCTCTGAGACTCTACTCAGAGGACTGAACCCAGGCACCTGGTCCCTCGGTGTGTGCCCTTAGCCACAATGCTGCACTTCTCTCCTTGTCCATTCAGGTGTCGGAGCAGGGTCTCCTCACCGTCCCCAGCGTAACACTTACGGAATGGATGAATACCGCCCCCTTTTCAGAAAGGCACCTTCACCAGGAGAGGATCTGGTGGAGGAGTTTCCTGTCTATCTGGCACAGTTTCTTTAAGGTTGACTGTGAGAAGTGGTCTTGTCAACCACACAGACAAGGATGAAGATGAGACAGTGCCCTGTTACTGTCTGGCAGGGGGAGGAGGCAATTCTGGAGGTTGGTGGGGGGAATTACTGGGCTATCTTGAGACAAGCATTCTCTGGACTCACAATTTTCTCATCTGAGAGCTAAAGGGATTGAACTTAGTGGTCTCTAAGGCCCTCTTAGGTCTAAGTGGTATGATTCTGGGTATCAGGGAGGTTTCAGCACCTGAGGAGGGCTTGGTCTTCTTGGTGGCATGTGGAACTATTCATGACAGTGACAGGCAGGAGGAGAGCAGGTAGTAATAGCGGTCACAGTGCGTCTCCAGGCCCTTTGACTCTGAAACCCATTTTTTCTTCCCTCCTAAGGACATGCCTTTCCCAAGTCTCTCTCACCCTAAGCAGCTGAGTGGGCAGAAGCTGGTGAGCAAGGGCTACCACAGCATGCAACCAAGCAAACAGCAAAGGCCTGGCCTCTGCAGAGGAAGAGGAACAGAGCCGGCTGTGGCTATTTCCATCCCCTGACAGCAGAGCGAGGGGGAAACTGGAAGCCATCAGAGCGGAGGCTCAGAGAAGAAGGTGACAGGGAGTGAAATGTTAGAACAGCACAAAGAACTAGACCCAGGAGGTCTGTCAGGCTGGAGCACAGCTGCACACTGGCCCCCCAACTCCACATCCATGGGTCAAGTGTAGCATTTTAAAACCTCACATAACATCTCAAAAGTAGGCATCAAATGGCCCCAGGCAAAGGGCACTAAACACCATAAAGCAACATAGCATTTACTAAGTTATCCTACTTCTAGAAATTTCCTCCAGGAAGAGAATATGAGGGAAGGAAAAGAACAAAAATGTTTACCTGCACTCTACATAAATGGCTTTACAACGTCCAAAGTAGAACCCCCTCATTGAAAAAAATGTTCATTCTGAGGAGCCACAATCACATTCAAAAAATTTCTTGTGAAATACAGTAAGTAAAAACTCAGGATTAAATACACAAAACTGTACTCATGCTTGATGCCAAAGATATGAAAATGCAGACCAGGGCTGCAAGCAGGACCATACTGGAAATGTGGGGTCAGCCCAGATGGTGGGGTGCCTACGTGTGAGGGGACATTTCCCTCTGATAATTAATGCTGCTCCATTGTCATTTTAAAACAAATTCAAAGAGAATGAAAGAACATGAGTACATGTAAGACTCTACGAAAAGAGAAAAAAGTAGGAAAACAAGTCAAACTGCTCGTTCTGGCAGGTTTTCTAGATAGGGCCCTCGCCTACTGAACCTATGCCAGTGAGTGGCCGCTCCAAGGGAGCTACACGGTGAAGACTATCTCCACATTAGCTCCTACTGGACAGAAACTGCCCCCACCACCACCTTCCTACCCACCCCCCCATCCCCACAGACACACACAGCCTGACTCAGTCACACCTCACAGGATTCCTCAGAAAGGGGCATTTGAGCGGGTGGGGAATCCCTTCTGTCTGAGGGCTCTCATCCAAGATCCTGATATGTTTGCCCATGAGCATTTTTAACTTGCACAAGTTAACTAAACAAACTTTTCAGGATGCATCTTTCTGTAAAAAAAACTTCCTTTTTCTTTAGCTTAGCTCAATCTTTCCCAAAGTGGATCCCATAAGATGCTGGTAAAACAGCTCCTGTGGTCAATTATTGGGAGTAACTGCATTCCACAGCCCCTACACCCACATTCACAAGCCCCCTTAAAGATTCGAGGATCACAGAGTAACATTTCCTACAGAATCTTTCTGTGGTTTTTTTTCGGGGGGATGGGGGAGCTGTTTGTTTGTTTTTTGTTTCTTGAAATAGAGTCTCGTTGTGTCACCCTGGTAAAGTATAGTGGCATCATCATAACTCACAGCAACTTCAGACTCCTGGGCTCAAGCCATCCTCCTGCCTCAGCCTCCAGAGTAGCTAGGACTATGGCATGCACCATAATGCCCAGCTAATTTTTGCCCATTCTTAATAGAGATGGGGTCTCACTCTTGCCCAGGCTTGCCTCAAGCTCCTGAGCTCAAGCTGTCCTCCTGCCTTAGCCTCCCAGAGTGCTAGGATTACAGGTGTGAGCACTGCGTCCAGCCTGGTTCTTTTGATTTATAAGTCTGCTTGTTTTAAAGAACCCATATGAATCTTATGCAGAACTACTACCAGTGTCACAGACCAATGGAGCAGAGTTAGGGAGTGATCCCACTGAAAGGTTTTTTTCTGTACCTCTGTTTAAGTGGAACAACAGAATATGAAAAAATAAACCATTGGTGAGGTCTGCAACTATTAAATAGTTGGTAAAGAATTCACTCTGTGTCTTAGCATGCAGCAGGTAACCCCCTTGGGGTGCTGCAGGCCTCAGCAACCTGCTGCACGTCTGCTGCCACTAACTTCTGGGTATCCTCGGCAGACAGTGGCCACCTGCTGACACTTCCCTCCAGAGCTTATCTCTCCACCAGACCCTCCAGACACCTGCCAGGCCAGGCGTGCCCAGGAAACCCCACTCTGCAGCTGCCAAGCAGAGTTTCAGCTCTAGCTGCCTATTCATGCCTGGCCTTCAACCATTGGCCGCCTAAAGCCAGCAGGTTTGGGAGGCTTAACTGTAAATTCACGAGCATCAGTCAGCCAGTGATACAGCTTATCTCACTGTTACATGCGACACGATCCCATTAGCTTGAAGTGTCCCAAAGTTAGAAAGCTCTAAAACACCCTCTAGTTTCAACAAGCAGTAACTTTTCACAGCCCCTCTAGAAAGGAAGGATGGTCCCACTTCAATCCCCTCCTCATATAAACAAAGCTGTTTGCTACTCTTGCCAGACTCCCATCACCAGAACCCCGACACAGACCTGATCCTGATGGTGAAGTCTGATCCATGACTGATCCTATGGATGCCATGCAGGTGACACTCTCGGGCCCGGTGCTGCGTGCTGCCCAGCGAGCTGAGCTGAGTCAGTATGTGAGTGCAGCTAGCTGGGTCCAGTCTGCCAAGGCTTGAAGGTCTCTGCTTTGCATATCCGTGAGCAGCAGTGAGCCAGAGCAGGAAAAGTCTGGGCTGGAAATTCTTTCGTGAATATGAAATAAAAGTGGAAAATTTCCAAAAATCCTAATAGGCCCAGGTAACGCCAGTTATCCCAGGCAAAATGGCTGTGGTATCTGAATGCAGTGTCCTGACCCTGCTCACAGCCCTCAGCACAAGAAACTAAAGTGGCAGCTACTTCCACAACAGTATACTCAGCTGCCCTGACTAATGCCGGGAGATAAGCCACAGACAGCCTCCTCCTGAAAGCTGAGTAGCAATGAGTGACACCGTCCCCTTTGCTGCTTCCGGTTTGAACCGATTGCAGACCTGACCTGGCCACTGGGTTCATCCTACCAAGAGGACTCATCTCACGCGCAGCCTGCCCAGCCTCTTCTCAGAAAGTCCCCAAAAGCAACCCTCTAAAGAGCACCCCAGAACTGGCAGGGGGATCCCCAAGCCCAGTTGCCAATACAATCCTCTTCCTGCCTCCTCCTGTGAAAGGGAAAAACCACAAACTGCTTCCACAGTCCCCAGGAGAGGACGGAGACTCAGGGAGAGGGGACTGCCTCCGCACAGAGGCTGACTGCAGACAGGGGCAGGCTAGGATAAAAAGTAGGCAGCCTCGTTCCATGCTTCTCCTTCTTCCCAGAAAGAAGCTACACATCTCAGACGACTGGGCAGCCTGAGAAGCTCCACCACACCCCCCTCAAGCACACACAATGAAGCATGCCCACATGACCCCCCTGTGGCCACCCCCATACCCGCCTCTTCTTACTGCCGCTGGTGGCTCCCACATGGGCTTCCAGCTCGGAGCAGCCTCCCAAGCACTGGCTGGACTCTGCCACTCTCCCTGGGAAAGATGGAGACCTCTTCAAGTGACCCACAGAAGTAATCTTCTGTAACCAAGCAGGGTGGATTACAACAGCATCACAGGGTGCTAAGCTCAGTATGTCATCAGCCCTTTAGGAGAGTGGGAAGGCTCAGAACAGATACACGGCCTCCCAGTGACTTAAACCTATCATGTGGATCTGGGAGATAACCATGAGCAAAATGGCTATTTCTGTGGTGCTGTTGAAATCCTGGGGAGAAGAGCCCAGAAAGGATGGGTCAGTTGTTTACTGGGAGGCTAGCTATAGCCCTGACATGGGCCTGAGTCACCTTCTCACGTCCAATCGTGAGATTGTGCCTTACTTAGCCCACATCATAATTCCTGCAAGCACAGAGGAGATTACAGGGTTGACACATGATCCTCAGGCCACTGCTGGGCTTTAGCTACCCAGGGATTACAACCCACCTGTCCTCACAGCTGTTTCATAAACAGTGCAACTAGCCAGCTACAAGCAACCTAGAGAGAGGGTAATATTTATTCATTTAATAATTAAACCGATTTACAGCATGAGAAAAAAAAAATACAAACCCTTAGTACTGTCCCCCCAGAAGAGGAGAGAGCAAATGATTCCTTCTGCTGGTGTTTTGGGGAAGGAAGTAGCACTGTGGGGCTACAACAGGCATCCTAGCCTGTGGACCCTGAGTCCTACATGTTCAGGAGATTCTATCTGCATCTTTAGCCAGGGAGAGTGGCAGAGTCCAGCCAGTGCCTGGGATCCTGGATAGCCTTAATCTAAACAAGTATTTCCCAAGTGCAATCTGCAGAACACATAAGGCCTGGAAAATAGAGCATAGTCCTCTATATGAATTCATGCAAATTTTCTACTAGTAGATTAAATATCTGAGAAGTCCTGCAGTAAAGATAGCTGCTTAACTTTGTTTAACCCAGTGCGCTTATTTGACCGTCCCACCACTGTTGTCATAGGAAAAGTACCTATTAATATCCCATGGCGTGGGTCTTGGAAAACACCTTCCACTTTGAATCTTCATTTTCCAACCCAGCGAAAGCTGCCTTTCTGGGGCCCAGCTACTGGTATGAGGCTAACTCCATTTGGTCCAGACAGAGGCAGGCAGCAGCCCCACTAAGATGACACAAGTTGGAGCAATGGCCAACGGTCTTGCTAGAGCCAAAGGGATGGAAAACCCTCCAGAACATGGGAAGTTTAGGAGAAAACTACAGCTCTGCCTCAGGAAGGCAGCAAGCTCTGCTCAGGACCTCACAAGTCCACCTTGAGCTTAACATGTCCCTGCTCCGTGTGGCCTAGATGTCTCCTTGGACTGAAGAGCATCACTCCTAAGCTCAAAGGCTTATTTCCCTTTTGAGCAGACATCGAGACAATATACAATAACCAGACAGATCCAAGACCTGCTGCTTCAACCCATTCACTTTTTCCACTCAAGTGCCCCTTACAAGTCTTAAAACATAGGAAAGGCTGAAATCAAATCATGCCTCATTAAAAAAGACATTATTCTCCTCACCAAAAACAAAGCATGAGCTTGCCTGTACAGATCCACTCATTTTCCTTCTGATCTCTGAGGTCTGTGTGACTCATACAAGGAATTGGGCAAAAGGGCTTCACCTACAAAATAACAGCTCCATGACAAACCTTACCTGTCTCATTTATGATTGTATCCCCATACCTGAAATATGGTAGGCATTTAACAAATATTTGTTAAATGAATGAACGAATGCATAAAACATGAATGAGAGAATGAACTTAGTCCACCTATGGCAATCTCAAGAATCAGTCCAGTGTGCAGTTCAAGTACATAGACTCAAGCCAGACTACCCGGTTTAGATCCTGTTCCACCACTTAGTTGCATGACCTTGAGTAAGTTACTAAACTTTTCTGTGGTTCAGTTTTATTCCCTATAAAATGGGGATAATAAAAGTGCCAACCTCATAGGTTGCCATGACAAATTAGTTAGCATATATAAAGTGCTTTGGCGAGTACTTGGCACAGAGTACATGCTTTATAAGCATTATCTCTGTCAAGATCATTGTCATAGTCATTATTATATCAGATACAAAAGAGGGTCCAGTGGGGAAAATGAATATGAACTTTCATCCAAACACTCAATCACTTTATTCAGCATTATTTATTGAGCACTATTATGTGCTTGGCATGCTCCCTAGTTCCTACCTGGATGCAGGAAAAAGAAAAACATGTTTAAATGTGAAACCAGATTAGGAGGAACAGCTTTCTCCTCTATGAATAGTGTATTTTAGTGACTGTGCATGGCTAGGTCTTCAGCCATGAGCTTATCTTCCTATGCCCTACTCAATTCCTTATAAATCAAAAGTCTAAAGCCACTGTCACATGCCCTAGATATGCAGCCAGCACAAGGAAAAGCTTGAGATTAATATGCTTGGTGCAGGGCGGCTCGCATAGCACAGTGGTTATGGTGCCAGCCACATACACTGAGGCTGCAGGGTTCACACCTGGCCCAGGCCAGCTAACTAACAATGACAACTGCAACAAAAAAATAGCCAGGCATTGTGGCGGGCACCTGTAGTCCTAGCTACTTGGAAGGCTGAGGTAAGAGAATCGCTTAAGCCCAAGAGTTTGAGGTTGCTGTGAGCTGTGACGCATGGCACTCTACCCAGGGTGACATAGTGAGACTGTCTCAAAAAAAAAGGAGAAAAAAAAATATGCTCGGTGCAATAACTAGGAAGGCCAATGAGCAGCTTTAGGGGAGAAAAAGGTATGTCCCAGTATAACTCGAAGGATATGTTTTATCTGCCCATGACATTTGCAAGATCTAGGATTGATTTTTTTTTTTTTTTTTTTTTTTTTGAGACAGTCTCACTGTGTTGCCCTTGATACAGTGCTATGGCGTCACAGCTCACAGCAACCTCAAACTCTTGGGCTTAAGTGATTCTGTTGCCTCAGTCTCCCACGTAGCTGGGACTACAGGCGCCCACCACAACTGGCCCAGCTATTTTTCCGTTGCAGTTATCATTGTTATTTAGTTGGCCCAGCTGGGTTCAAACCCGCCAGCCTCAGCGCATGTGGCTGGTGCCATAATCACTGTGCTACAGGTACCAAGCCTCTAGGATTGATTTTGAGGCTATTTGAAGAGTGATCCAGCAAGAAAAACAAACCTCATCTCTTAAAGTACTTCTTGACCTGTTAGTCACTGACCCCTTATCCAAGACCTCAGATATGCTTTATAAGACAGCCCCAGGACCTGCTTCTTGGCTGGGGTAAGGATGAGGCTACACAGGAAAACCCTACACCATCATCTTCAGAGCAAGCCAGGCCCCTCAGAGCTGCAGCCAGATGGGGGCAACTATCCCAGACCCGCTGTCAACACTCTTAATTAGAGGTGGGAAAAGACAGCGGCTCTGCCTACATGGCTCAGTGGCTCCACTACCACTCAGCATTGATGCTTCACAAGCAGGAATGTCCCATCTGGGTTCCAGGTGCAGGTAGCTTTTCCTTAAAGATGACCAAACGTTGGTCACCAAATCTGGGGAGAAGGCCAACAGGGGTTCGGGACCACACCAAAATCTCTCCTCATGCTGCTGGCTTACACCCAGGCCCTTTGCTAATTTGTGGTCACCAAGACTTCAGCTATGTATGCTTTAGGGAAATGACACTCCAGTTAGCAAGCCTCTCCTACTCTGGGGCCTCTCCAAGCTCCTTCCAGAGGCCTCTGCCAGCCAAGACAAGCCATTAGCAGCTCTGCTGGCCCTGCAGCTACCAGAAGATCAAGGGCAGAAAGCCGATGCCAGAGCACCAGACGACACCTCGCTGGCGGGAGAGAGCAGAAGGGGTCGGGATGAAGTCCTAAAACGACCTCATCACCCCATGGTCCTGTCCGTCCCCTGCCTCAGGTAGACGTTCACCTCGTGGTCCACATCTGGTTGGTCTTTAAGCACCTAGGAACTTGTCCAGGCACTGATGAAGCGGTAAAAGGAAGGTCCCATTTCTCTACACCAGGGGTCCTCAAACTAAGGCCCGCGGGCCAGGACATTGATCCCGCCCTCAGGGTGTTTTTGCCAGGCTGCCTGTCTTTCTACAGTGCCCATGTGTGGAATGTGTGCGGTGCTCTCCGACTCCCCTCCTCTCTGTCTCTCCAGTCTGGAGGAGACTGACTCCTCTCAGTCTCGGGACTAACTGATGCACACTTGCATCACTTGTTAGACTAGCAGTGACAAATATGGAACCAGACATTGACCATCTCCTTAGCCAAAAGCAGGCCCATAGTTCCCACTGAAATACTGGTAAGTTTGCTGATTTAACTTTAGTTGTTTTTCATTTTAAATATTGTATTTGTTCCCGGTTTTGTTTTTTTTTTAATTCAAAATAAGATATGTGCAGTGTGCATAGGAATTCGTTCATAGTTTTTTTTTTTTTTTTTTCAACTACAGTCCGGCCCTCCAACGGTCTGAGGGACAGTGAACTGGCCCCCTCTTTAAAGTTTAAGGACCCCTGCTCTTCACCTTGCGATTCCAATATAGGCCGCCAGGGACCCAGGATGCTGCCGGCTCACCTGAGGCCTCTGGAGCCCGCCGGGGCCACCTCGGGGACAGGGGCAGGGTCAGGGGTAGAGACACAGCCAAGGGCAGAACCGGGGGTGAGAGGGGTCTGCGCCGCCGCAGTGAGCCGGGAAGGCGGAGCCAAGGTCCTGACCCCAGCCCTGGGCCGCAGTCCAGCCTCGCGCGCACTCACCGGGTTCGGAGGACAGGGCCATGCCGTGGGCACGAAGGGGGTGGCCTCGGGGCTGGAGCAAAGGTGACACGCTGGGCAGGATGGAGAGGGGATGCCGGGCGCGGAAGCCGCCACGGCCGGGGACGGGCGTTCCCAGGGCGCAGCGCTGCGGAGCCCCCGCCCGGCCGGCCCGGCGCAGCCCAGCCCCGGGAGGGAGGGCCGCCTGGGCAGGGCAGACGCCGCCGCCACAATCGGTGCCCTACCTGGGCGCGGAGCGGAGGAGCGGCGAGCAGAGGGGACGGAGGGGGCGCGGGCCGGGCCGCCGCCGCCCGCGGACGCAGCTGCCCGCTGCTACCCGACGCGCCGGCCGCGCTGCCGGCAGGAAACTTGAGAGCGCGGGGCGCGGGGCCTCGGCCGGAAGCGCGCCCGCAGTCACCGGGCTCCACGCCGCTCGGGTCAGGGCCGCCCGGCTGCTCCACCTCGCCGCCGCTGCCCCGCGGGTCCGGACGTGCCTGCCCTCCTGCCCTCCCCGCCAGAACTCTTCCCAAGGCGAGCGTCTGGTGCTCTCAGCGCGCACACAGGCGACTCACCCCCTGTGAAAAGGGGCTGAAGTGACCCGCAAGCATCTGTTTCGTCCCAGGCGTCTGTCTGGTCCCTGGGATCACCTTCCCGCCCCTCCTAACACACTCACGTACACACACACGCTCCAACTCTCTGCTCTCTGGCATTCACACCCGCCCGTCCACGTCCGGAATGACCTCCTCCTGGTCAGAGCCAGCGGTGCCCTGCAGCCTCCCTCACTCACCTTTTCCCAGCGTTTGAGCCTGCTGGCCACGCCTATCTTCCTGGACTGTTTGGAGAACGACGTTTCCAGAGTTGTACCACTGTCCCCTGGAGCTCTTCAAACTTGCCGCATACCTGGGTGCCTATAGCTTCTCTCGGCTCCACAGCCTGGCTTTTCTTTCTTTTTCTTTTTAATTAAATCATAGCTGTGTACATTAATGCAATCATGGGGTACAATGTGCTGGTTTTATATACAATTTGAAATGTTTTCATCAAACTGGTTAACATAGCCTTCATGGCATTTTCTTAGTTAATGTGTTAAGACTTTTATTTTCTACACCTAGTGAATTTCACATGTACCCTTGTAAGATGCGTCTTAGATGTGGTCCCACCATTCACCCTCCTTCTGCCCATCCTCCCCTCTCCTCTCCTCTCCCTTTCCCCCTTCCCCCTATTCTTAGGTTATAACTGGGTTATAGGTTTCATATGAAAGCTATAAATTGGTTTCATAGTAGGGCTGAGTACATTGGATACTTTTTCTTCTGTTCTTGAGATACTTTACTAAGAAGAGTATGTTCCAGCTCCATCCATGTAAACATGAAAGAGATAAAGTCTCCATCTTTCTTTAAGGCTGCATAATATTCCATGGTGTACATATACTACAATTTATTTGTGGGTTGGTGGGCACTTGGGCTTCTTCCATGACTTAGCAATTATAATTGGGCTACACTAAACATTCTGGTACAAATATCTTTGTTATAATGTGGTTTTTGGTCTTCGGGGTATATGCCTAGTAGAGGAATTGTAGGATTGAATGGCAGATCTATTTTTAGATCTCTAAGTGTTCTCCAAACATCTTTCCAAAAGGAACATACAAGCTTGCATTCCCACCAGTAGTGTAGAAGTGTTCCCTTTTCTCCACATCCACGCCAACATCTCTGGTCTTGGGATTTTGTGATATGGGCTAATCTTACTGGAGTTAGATGATATCTCAAAGTAGTTTTG